>JADZMA010001529.1:0-17835 GCA_020796225.1 Arion vulgaris
ACTCGAATAACTCCGAGCGAGGCAGAGGCAATCAAAAGGCGGGAAATGATCTTGGAAAGAAACCCACGCAACAGGTCGTGATATTCACCGATGTTACGGTTCAGGCACTCAAACGTTGAAAAACTGGATAATGAGCTCAAAACGCCCCTCGCTGCTAAAAAATTCACTAAAAGCCTGTCCCCAGTGGATACCGTCCCTGCAACATTGGAAAAGAAGGGGCCCGCCCCCGGGCCGAGGGGGGGCGCTCCCCCAGACGACCCGAGATCAGCTATGAGAATCAAAACAACCATCGGTTCGCACTCAAACAAGTGGGAAAAAACCCCGCATCACGACGGTAGGGTTCTGGTCTCTCGCCGTGAAGGGGGTCCTTTTCGCCTCCGTCCCCTCAAAAAGCTCAGAGCCAATTTCCATAAATTTAAATTGGCAAAACTCCCCCTTTCCCCCTAAATGCGACATGACGGCGAACACGTCTTGAAAGACTGTACGTTTAGGTAACAAAAAGGGTACTGGCCAAAACCCGAAAACTGTACGGAGGGGAGCCCCAAAAAAACAACATTTAAAATTTGTAATTGGTCCATCGGCTGGGGAACCAAAAAAACAATTTATGTGCGTAGTTGATAATGTGAGTCTTTTATGAAAATGCTCTCGATTTACGTTTGGGCCCATTTTCTCATCAGGTCCCCTTTTTTTAAACCCCAAATAATTAAATTTCTAAAAAAAATTCATTTGAAAAATAGTTTTTTTCAATTTTTTGGGAATTCAATTGTGTCCGGTTTAAGGGAATCGGAATGAGTTTATTTTATCTCGAAGATCAGTGGGCGGATAAAATTTCAACTTTAAAAAGGTGAAATTTACAACTAACTTTAAACTAAATTCAACTTTCACGGAACAAAATTTATTCAAGTTTTACTGGCAATCGGGAAAGAAGGACATTTTTAAAATTGTTTTTTTTAATTTTTAAGGGGAAAAATTTCTGGTCACCCTTGGTTGGGCTTGTCATTTTTCCAGCCCTTGATGGGGGGACTTTAAATCCAAAATGTTTGCACGATTTTGACTGCTCTCACTGTGGCGAAATCTTTGGATGCGTTACCATTGTGCTTCTCAGGATCGTCCTCTTGAAAAGGGGTAAAAATGGTTAAATGTTTTTTTGGGCATCAATTTTCCTTATATTAGCCGCTGTCTAGCCTTTAAAATAGCTTTTTTTCTATCTGGGGGACCATGTGATACTTCGGGCAAGTCTAAAATCGTTGTGGTTTGGGTTTCAGGAAGATCTTGTCCTAGTTTAAAAATTTGATAATTTGTTTTGTTTTTTGAGAACACAGTATATAGTTTTAAATCTTACCATTTCCCTTCTCCTGCGATTTTTTGTTTTGCTTCTTAATGATTTGTTGCTTTATTTACTTCTCTTCCCCCATTTTAGTTATCCCTACATGGTTGTGTGTACTCGCTTTTGGGAGACGTAGATATGTCGTTGACAAAAATTAGAAGATGTGTTGATGAGCACTCCCCCTTGGGGAACTTTACTCTGGCGTGGACCTGCTTGTGTCCCCAAAACCCAAACCTTTTCTATTTTCTGGTATCTATCAAAGCTATAAAATTCTCCCACCTCTTTTTGCGGGGTTTTGGGGTTTTGGTTTTTAAAACCCCCCTTCCATATAGGGAAAAACCCCGGGGTGAAAGGGGTAACCCTTGGTTTTAAAATCCCAACGGGTCTATGAGGGTTTGGCGGGGTGCCATTTTTAAAAAAAAGATGAAACAATTTTTTAAATCTTTAAATATAAAAAACTAAATTGTCAAAAACAGAAAAACCAAACGAGTTATACTTTTTGTAATCTTCATTGGATTCAAAATATTTAACCCTTTTTCAAAATTATCCGGGTGTTTACCACAGTCATATCTTATGAATTTTGTTTTGAATTTACCCAGGCCCATTGCTACTCCCCGTCACATGCGACTCAAAATGTCAAATGCTTTTTGATTATGGTACTGAGGGGAAGCTGGACTTTTAAATTTGCAGGGGAAATACATTAGGGCTTTCAAATATAAGTTTTAAGAAGGTCCCCATATTTTCTTGGACAGAAAAGAAAAAAAATAGACCCACCCCAGAAACTAAAAATCATCCCCAATTTTTTAGGCCAAAAATACGGAAATAGAAAATTGAGATATTTTGGACATAAAAAACACATAAAAGGGCTGGAAAAAGCCCATCATGTTAAAACCCTCTAAAGAAAGAAGAGAAAAACCACGGAAAGATGGTTAAAATGTTGAGGGTTTTTGAAAAAAGCGATTGAAAGGTGACCCCTGACCTAGGGGAAAAGAAAAATTTCGGGCACTGTTAAAATTTTTGGATTAAATCAGAATAAGCTATTTGAGGGCTGAGTTCGGGTGGGTTTTTTTTAAAGTAAAACACATCGGGTTTTTTAAAAAAGTTTATGATCTTTTCAATTAAAAAATTAACAATTTTTTTCCCTTTTTCTTTTTAGTTTTTTTTTTTACAAAAAATCAATACTCTCCTCGCATTTATAAAAAGGTTTTTATTAATTTTTAATCGACTGCATGGAAAAAAACATGTTTTGAAAAGGGGGAATGAAACCAAATTTTTTGAAGTTATGGGGGGAAGGGGAAAGGTATATATGGTTTATATTTCTTAAAAGTCGTGATACTGTCCTCTTATACGGGGCTCAGTTTCACCCGTTACCATATTTTTAAAAATTTATTTTTAAAAAAGTTTAGATAAACTAAAAAAACAGTTTCGATATGGATCAATTTGATTTAAATTTAAATCAATCAAATTCTTGATGCCCGTGGAACATTTGTTTTTTGCCCCGAGGGTGAAAAAAAGGGATTAATCCAAAAAATTTTGAAAATCCTTCTACAACATAGGAAATGGATTGCGCCCCTTAATTTTTTTTTAAAATTTTTTAAAAAATTGGGGGTTTTTTCTTTTGTTGATTTGCAAAAATTTTTTAATTTATAATATTTACTAAAATGGATAAATTTTCAAAAATTAAAACCCCAAACTTAGGTGCTTACCCAAACTTAAAATTTTTTTACTTTCCCGGTAGTGGTGTCCCCCGTGACCTCTACCAAATATTTTTCCCCATTGAAGAAGGGGGGAAACTCCGAAAAAAAGATAATTTCCCTGTCATTTTCTCGTTAAACAAAATTGTTCAAGCGAAACTTGCAATGGTAAAAGCTCAATCTAACCTCAATTTTGGGGGTTGCATCAATATTGGTTTTTTCTAACGTTTTTGTTTTAATTTTCTTAAAAATTTAAAATTATTCTTTTTTTAAAATTCCGCAGGTTTTTTTTGATTTTATTTTTAAAAATATTTTTTACAATGCCCCTAAAAAAGAAAAACTTTCAGTCAGACCAGCATTGACAGTAAAAAAAGGGGCAGCGCGTGGTCTAAAAATTAGTTTAAGGCGGGACCCCCGGAATTTCATCAGTGGATTTCTAAAATTATAAAAAAAAATTGTACTTTTAATGTTTTCAGTTTTTTTCCAAAATTTGATATTTTTTTTTTGAATTATGTTTTTTATCTTTAATGGTTTATAAATTTTTTGGGGTTCAAAAAGGTGGGTGTGTTCCCAAAAAAGACATTTTTTGGGCCCAAAAATACCTTTCTTCCCTTAAATTATTCACCCAAAAAATTTACTCCCAAAAATTTTTTACAATAAGGGTGTCCCTTTTTCTCCGAATAATCTCCCCCTTTAATAAGCATCATTTGGGAGTGAATTAACCCCCAAAATAATTGTGTTTTGGGGAATTTAAGGTTAATTTGTTGAATTCGTGATTATATTTGAAATATTTGTGATATTATGTCTTCCCAAAAAAAAAATTTAATAAACCTTTTAAAGAAGCGTAAATTTCATAAAAAACAACATACATCCCGAAATAAATCAATACTTAATTATCGAAATTTACGACGTCATTTCCCGGGGTCAGAAATTGTTCATGGGTTTTGACAACATTGGATGCAGGCTGAATTTTTGATAGGCCCTCAAATCCACCCCTTTTCACAATCAGGCAAAACTTTTTGGGCATTTTGCAACCTAACACATGATTATGATGTGGATATGTTAATTTCCATGTTCGTGCAGATGTAAATTTAAACAATCACCACACTCCCCGTTGGAAATTAGGAAGGGTACTAGTTTGTTTAGGGGGGAGTTGGTTTACCCCTTTCTTCTTAATAAACATTGCTCAAAAAAAAGGTATTGCATTTTTTTAAAGTTCTTTGAGTTAATTGAAGTAAAGAAGAAAAGGACTTGGCAGTGACTTTCCCTTTTTATTGTAAAAAAATAAACTTTTTAATGAACATAAACCTTTCCCCTTTAAATAGTCCGGCCCCTGTAAAAATGCAAAAATAAATTTTTATCAATGAAAAGCAGCTTTTCAGTACGCTGTATTGGCTTCGTCACACCGACTTGCAAACTTTCTGTGGGGAATGGTTTCCCCCCCCTGGGCACAATGCCCCAAAAATTTTTTTTGAAAAGGTTGAAATGCTGCTACTAGAGCAAAATTAATTTTGAGAAAAAGCTTCTGTTCCCAAAAGTTTGAAAATGCAGAAGGGCGACAACATGTTCCGCACCTCATGTATGTGGGGATAAAAACCTGGATGACTAAGGGCCCTACATCTAAAAGTTGGTTCCACAACTTTTTGGGCTGCAAACTGGAAAGGTACTCAAAACTCATACAAAAGGGAAAAATTTTCAAAACTTGTGGTACTGGAAGAAACAAGGGCCAAAAACCGAGGATATTCAACCTGGACATTTTTGAAAAATTTTTGGCGAAAAAAGGTTTTCCCCATTCCTCCCCAAAAACAGAAGAAAGTTGCTTCTTTTAAGGGAAGAAGAGCTAAGGAAGGCGCCTTGTCGTGAATGGGAAAAACAGACAGAAAAAGAGGGGTCGTATCTTCCTGGGAATTTAGCTCTCATCAGGTAAGGGGTTTAAAATTTTTCAAAAAATTTTAAAAAACCCGGCATGTGACTCATCGGTCAGTGATAAATTTCTACAATTTTAAAACTAGAGTTATAAAATTTAAATACATATAGCCCCAAAACCCTTCCTTTTTAAGGGGAACCTCCCCTTTTTTTCCCAATGGGATATAAACCCGAATATTTGGGGTTTTAAAGGGAAAAAGTTTGCTTTTTGAAAGGTTATATTTCAAGTGTCATATTTCAAAACCGATTATGTTATATGTTTTTTTGGGGTTCACCTATAATTATGGAGTTTTTTACTATATGCTGGTTTGGTATTCTTAGCACTTCTTATTTAGTGAAATCCTCCCCACGATGCAAGGGGTTTTTCTTTAAATTATTTTTTAAATTCAGTACTATTTTTTAAAAAATTAATTTAAATGTCCAAAAATAAAATTGCCCAGGAAAATTATCTTATACAACATGTGGCCAAATTTTTTACCTTTTTTTATTTTTTTCATGGTGAATTTAAACCCCCGTTTTCTGGGCCCTTTTCCGCCCAAAAAAAACAAAAACAGGGTGCAGCTAATGGGTTTACTGAAAAAAAATTTTTTAAAGGGGAGGAAAAAAAAAAGATCTCTTTGATTCCAAACTAATAGAACAGCCCCGCCTTTAAACGATTCATGAGACATTTCAACAAACAACGTCCGCTCGACCAAGACTCAAATGGGAATTGAGTTGCCAAATGGTCTTTGTTAAAGAATGAAGCATTCACCCAGCCATTGTGGCATTCCCCGGGGCAATGGAGTGCCATGTCTTAGCTAAGGATGCAGTGCCAAGGAAATTTACAAACCCTGTCTTTGGGGAAAAAACACCTAAAAGAAAAAATTGGCAGTGACGGGAAGACAAACGATATGATTATATACAAGTCCCCCTCAAAGCCCTAAGCAGAACAGATCAGGTCATTTTTTTTCAACTCCCACGGGGTACTAAACTCAACAAATCTTATATAGACTAGGAATAAGTAAAACAGCTCTCTGCATTTAGCAGACGGTACAGAAACAAGAGCATATCCCGAAAGACCCCCTCTCGGGTGGCAGAAGCAACATGTGACCCCCCCAGTCAGGCGGATTATCAGTAAAAATAGAAAATGCTGGGCCCCTCTTCTAGGGGCCCCCCCCTATGTGAAGATGAAAAGGGAAAAAAATAACCAGATGTTATATCAAAAACACCGCTTCTAAATTTTTTAAATTTCTTTGTGATGGTGCTGAACCCAAGTCAAACGAAAAAAAGAAGACGTGTCCTCTGTGTAATGATGAAAGCGTGCTTTAGAAGAATCATCATTACCAATATTCCCATTAAGATCAAACTCTTCACATTTGCCCATTTTTAAAACAAACTAAATCAATTAAAAAGTCCTCCCAATTTACCATATCATCCAACCCAAAAGGGGGAAAGAAAGCACCACATGCTTCTAATGAGAAACATCTTTTTTCCCAAAAACCAAACAAAGTAAAGTCCCCAACGATTTTGGGTAAGGCCAAAAACTTAAACAACCCCTTTTTGTAAAGTGTTTTCCTACCCCACCAACAAAAAAACCCCGTGAAAGATTGGTTGTGTTATACAGAAACTAAAGGAAAGCTGTTTTTTTGTTTAAAAAGTTATTGATTTAGGCTGTCCCATAGGTGCTGGTTATTTAAATACCCCGGGTTAAAATCTATTACAGAGGAAGAGATCTTGAAAAAACTCAAATTTTAGCTCTTCCAAGAGGATTTGGAAGAAAGCCTAGGCGACAACTTATCAGTTATAACTTTTTAAACTAATGTGCTGCTCTTTTGCAAAAAGCATGAGGCTCTTGAACTGCAATTTTATAAACATAAGGGAAAATTTATTAGATGTTTTCCCAAATGTGAAATAGTTTTACGATTTCTATTTTTTAAATTACTAACTGCAGGGGAGCGTTTTTTTTCAACATTAAAGCGTATAAAAGTATTTAAAGAACATGAGGGAAAAGATCGTTTTGTCTGTTTATTCAAATTTGCTAAATTAAATAAGAAAAGTTTGTTTGTAAAGGGTTTTATTTTTTATCATACAAACCTAGGGCCCCCTAAAATTTGCTAGGGGCCCCCTAGCTAATCGGCACTGCCCCCAGTAGACCAAAAAATTAGCTTTTGGGAAACCGCAGACCAAAAACATCCCAAAATTGTTACGTAAATTAAGCAATGACCAAGGTCGCTAAGAAAAAGATGACATCTCTTTGAACTCTTCAAACCTCATAAGTTACTAAAACTTTCATGCAACCGGTTAATCATAGTGTATATATTTTTCCGTAGTACCTTCTTAAAATGTATCTTTATTTCCTTTAAACGCCCTTGTATCATTTAAACAAATTTTACTGTAAACATTTTTACGTAAAGAGAAATGTCCATCAAATCACTTTATTTTATGGTTTCTCTATCAGCGGGGTTCTGGCAAATTTAAAATAATTATAATTCCCAAATTGGAATTGAAAATTCGAAATTTATTTAAAATGATAAAAATTGAAGTAATATATTTTTTTAAAGAGTTTTAAAGTTGACGTTGCTTTGTAATTCTGCATAATTTTGCATTGCGCCCTTGTGGGGTCTTTTGGGTGAAAAAAATAGCCCCCTGTGACACAATGCATGATGTAAGGCAACTGAAGGGGGGGCCAAAAAACTCTTTTGTAAAGAAAATTTAGATTGAATGTGCTTAAGCGCATAGATGATACTTCCCAATTTTTGGGCTCAGATGGCAACAGCCCAAAATATGGTCGATAAAATTTTGATGAAGAACAAAAGTTATTATCTGTGGGAGTCAAAATTTATGTCTGAAAAAGTGTCTACTCTTTTACAAATCAAATCTTTTTTCCCTTTTCTCATTTCCCTTTCAATTATGTTGTTATCCTGCAACTTCTTTCTAAAAACACACTATATATATATTAAATTTTATATCCCCTTTATGACATTGAACATGTTCCAAAAGTCAAATTTAAACCTATCAGATCTAGATCTATTTAAAGTACTCAATTCACACTGAGATCCTACGTTTATCAGGTTTCCTGTAGTATATTACATGATTTTCTGTAAAAAAATCTGAGCAATCTTCCCGTTCTGTCCAAACAATCATTAGTGCACTCTGAAAGATAACACAATATTCAAATTTTTTTATAATATTACTAAACGATGTTGTCAATATAAACAATGACAAAGGATGTATATTGACATGCAATCAATTGACGCAAAATTGTTTTTTTAATTGAAATTTTGGTCGCACTCATTATATTTTCCCAAACAAAACAATTTAGAAAGAAATGCTTTGAAATGTCTTTTACTCCAATATATTAACTTAAAATAAGCATCAAGCATGTGACATGTGTGTCCCGATTAAATAAGAAAAACTCCCCTATCAAAGTCACTTAGAAGGCACTTAACAGATAAATCTAGAAACATGATATGGATATTTTATTTTTTTGTCTGACTTAACGGCCCTATCTTAGCGGTTCCCACTTAAAAAAATTAAATTTTGGGTGTTGTACATCATCCAAATTTAATTATACTTGCAATTTAAAAAAACCTCTTCTCTCTAGGATGAATTAGCATCTGTGTATGTCTTTTTTCAGTCATTCTATAATATCATACATGAAGATCATAAAAAAACTAACATCCCCAAAATTTCCCAACTCTTGTTGCTGTAAAAACTTGTTTACTGAAATTTAATATACATACCCTTGATTGCAAAAATTCCCAAGGGCCCAACAATTTTTTTAAAACCCTTGGTTGATGTAAAAACCCCATAGGACAGTTCTTACTAAAACGAATAACAGTTGATGCCATATTCCAGTTTACATCCTGGAAACTTTCCCCAGTGAAGAATGCTTTTTCAGTGACGTTTTTACCTTTTTTAAATAAAAACCTCATTTCCCGGAAAATTGGCCCTTTAGAAAAACAAATCATAAATGAGCTGCAGGTTCTTTTCAATGTGGATATAAAAAAATGTTTGAAAGGGGCATTATCCGGTTTCTAAATGTGATGGATGAACTTAGTTCTGAGGTGCATGGACAGGTTTTAAATCTGATAGTGCTGTTGAGGGTATTTACGTAAACTTTTTGATTTGCCCGCTAAATTGGGGGACCTAGTTAACGGTTTTCTTATTGCAACATGGCGTCCGGCATTATATCGAAGGGCCCCAGGGGGATAACAGAGTGAAGGAATATCAATATAAAAAACACGTGACGGGTTACTCGGAGAGAGATGGCCCCACAAGAAAAAAATTTGCCCCTGAAATTTGATGGGAATCGGCTAATAATTTCCCTTTGGGAAATCGTTTTGAAGGACTGTGTTTTAAAACAGTTCCGCATTTTCATGCGGTAAATGAAATGTTAACATACAACTTGATAGGTGAAAATGGGATATCCGGGGTTTGGGAAACAGAGGGGTGGAAAATGGGACACTTCACCGATGAGGGGAAAAAATCTTATATGGAGACAAACAAACACCAACTGGGTGGGCTTTTTGTAAACAAAATCTGGAAACATCATTAGCTGCCCCCATACAACAGGTTTATTACCATGCGAATAGCTGCACCCCTGTATCGGGTTTATTACCACAATAGCTGCACCCCCGTATCGGGTTTTTATTACCATGCGGCTGCCACCATCGTATCGGTTTATTACCATCGAATAGCTACACCCATACGTATCAGGTTTATTACCATGCGAATAGCTCAAAACGTATGGGTTTTTCTGCGAATAACTGCACCCCATACGTATCAGGTTTTTACCATGCAAGCTGCACCCCCAACTATCAGGTTTATTCCCAGCGAATATTGCAAAATACGTATCGGGTTTATTCCCAGCGAATATGCCCCCAATACTATCGGTTTTTAAGGGAAGCTGCCCCCCATACGGCGGTTTATTACCATGCGTGCTGCACACCCATACGTATCAGGTTTATTACCATGCGAATAGCTGCCCCAAAAAATTTTTTCCTTACATGAATCACTTACTACAGATTACGAGGATGATGTAATAGAAAAAAATTTAAAAAAAACCCCCTTTAAAAAACCTTTTCATCGTTTTAAAGACTGGAATGCTAAAAAGGATGATGATATAGTCTTTTGGGGCACAAGGGGAAATTTGGGACAGGAGAAACTAAATCGTGGATTAAGACTATTAAATTTGAAGGTAACAACAAGTTAACCGTGGTTTAAACATATTCCCCACACGCTGCCCGGGGAAACCTTTATCGCCACCAAAACATACATAATCAAATCGACATCATACATGTATCAAAGGGGTTTAAATCTGTATCAATACAACGAGAATGGACTTTCCAGAGCAGATTTGAAAGTGATCACGATATGGTACAAAGACACAAACTAAAATTTAAAAAAAGTGATTTTCACCCCAAAAAAACCACGTGTTTAAAGATTTGATTAAAACAAAAATATAAAAATGCAAGCATCTGTGAAGCTAACGGGGGGTAAATTTCGGCTTTAAATTTTTTTGAACAAGACATCAACTTACAACGAACAGGATGAAAAACCAAAAGGACATGTGATATTTTTTAAGAAGATAAAAAGGGGAAAACCCCAATAAAAAAACAGATAAAAAACAGATGAATGAATATTGCAAGGGTGTAAATGTAAAGTGAACCCCCCACGACCTCTCTAAAATGGCCTCAGCTCAGGGGCCAATTGCCCAAACCCGTCATAGGCTGGGGGGTGTATTCTCCAGATAACAAACTTTCTTTGGGAAACCCCGGATCTAGACAAAAATTTGAAATGTTAGAAACGTATTGTTGGATGCATGTGTTTTCAGAAGATGTTTTTGAGTAGTTATAGGTGCTGCCCCACATTAGTTTTAATTGTAAAAGAATTTAAATAATTTATTTTGATTACAAATTTACTTAAATAAACTTTGTATCTCTCATCATAATTCAGAATAAGTAACAAGTATACTCCCCCACAGTTTTTTCAAAAAAAACAAATTTTAAAAATATTTTATCTACTACTAAATTTTTGCTATTTTCCCTTTTTTTGTAAAAACCTTGCTGAAAATGTTGTTTTCCTTTTTTTCTTTAATTGTTGGGGGAAATGTTGAAACTCAAAAATAAAGTTTTTTTTTTTTTTTGAGCCCCCAAACTCAGTATTTTAATAATAAATTTCAAGGTTTTAAAAGGAGATCAAAGTCTAAACTTGTTTAATTATGTAAAAGGAAATCAATAGTCTACATAACTTTTTTTTTATTGAGGAATCAATAGTATCATGACAATTTTTGTTACATTTTTAAAAGGAGATAAATGTCTAATGAAACTTTTATTACATTACGGGGATCAATAGTCTACATGAGAACTTTTTTTACTTATTCAAAGGAGATCAATAATGTTGACAATTTTGATCATTACAAGGTGATCAATAGTCTTCCTTTTTCTATGGGCTCCTTCAGGTGGTACAGGACATGCCCGGGTCTATTTTAATACAAGCCCTATTGTGGTGCTTCCATGGCCCAAAATTACAGTGTATTGAACATATTTTTCTTTACAAATCTGAAGAAATTTTCATTTAAATTATTTTGTAACCTTGTTCCCAATTCCTAAAAAACCTGAAAATCACTGTAGATCTGACCCCAGTCAATATTAATTTTTATACTAATTTTTCTTTATTTAGCTGGCTTTGGATTCTACGAAAACGCAGGCGCTTTTGACAATCTTGGAGGTTTCAAACACAGTAGGAACAGCATCATGTTTAAAAACTAACAACACCCAATAATATTTCTACATATGTGTATATGTATATGTATCTGAACTAAAAAATTTCTTCTCTTAAATTTTTAAAAAAACCACTATTTTTTATGGAAAGTCAATCTTGACGGGAATATTACTGACTTTCGCAAATTTTCCCCTGACTTTTTTCATTTGGGAACCGAATTTTTTAACATAATACCCCTCCAATTTGATCTACAATTTGTCCCACTTTCTGGGCATCTTTTTTTGTTTTTAAAGGGAAGATAACATTAAATTATAAATATATACTATGGTTATACAATAATTACAGACTAACAAACCCCGATGTAGTAATCGGAAAATAATCCGTTTGAAAAATGCCCCCCTATCCATTAAAATGGACACTTGCCCAGATAAATATAATAGGTGACCACCCCAAAAAAAATTACGCAACAACTCATGTGAGGAAAGAGGAAATGTCGAAATCTTGAAGGACAAAATGGAAGAGGCCCAAACTAACTAAAAATAAAAATCTCTCGGAATAGATTTTACCAGCGAGCTCTTGAAAAAAGGAGGCAAGAAATTAAAAAAAAAGAATTGAGAGATATGTCAGGGTTTTAAAAAAAAAAGGGCCAGCTGATGGTCCCAATCTTAGTAACCAAATTTCCCAAAAAAAGGCCTAAAAGTTTAAGAACAAAGAAAATATGTCTATTACTCCCCCAAGGTCTTTTTGAGAATAATTCAACAAATTAAATCGAAATCGGAAATTATGACAAAAGAACATTCAGTTTCAAAAGAACAGAAGCACTTTGAACACTTTTTTAACAGCATAATACTGTTGAAACATATCTACAACCCAACGGGACCCCAATTTCATTGATTTTACCAAGGCTTTGACCTGGGCAGCACGAAGGGCGGGAAATTTCATCATTTTTAAGGCTTCGACCGTGTTTGGCAGCCGGGTTAAAATTTCATCTTTTTCAACATTGATCGTTTTTGGGCAACGGGGTTGGCACAATTTCATCGATTTTCCCAAGGTTTCGATGGGTTTTTGGGCCCCGAAGGGTTGGACAATTTCATCATTTTAAACATTCGATCTTTTTGGCCCAAAAGGGGCGGGAAATTTCATCGATTTTCCAAGGTTTCGTCGTGTTTGGCACGAAGGGCGGCCCTTTCTCGTTTTTTCCGGCATTCGTCGTTTTTGGCGCACGGGGGGCTGGCAAAATTTTCATCGTTTTCCGGGCATTCGACCTTTTTTTGGCGCACGAAGGGCGGGCCCAAAATTTTTCATCATTTTCCCAAAGGCATTCGACCGTGTTTGGCAGCACGAAGGGCTGGCACAATTTCATCATTTTCCAAGGCTTTCGCCGTGGGCACGAAGGGCTGGCACAATTCATCTTTTTTCAAACATTCGCCCGGTTTTTGGCGCACAAAGGGTGGCACAATTTATCGATTTTCCAGGCTTCGCCGTGTTTGCCGAAGGGCTCCCCTTTTTCATCGATTTTACCAAGGCATTCGACCGTGTTTGGGCCGGGGGCGGACTTTTATCGTTTTCCCAAGGCATTCGCCCGTGTTTGGCACAAAAAGGGCTTTTTCATCATTTTACCAACATTCGACCGTTTTGGGCGAAAGGGCTGGCACAATTTCATCGATTTTACCGGCATTCGACCGTGTTTCCCGGGGCGGGCCTTTCTCTTTTACCGGCTTCGACCGGTTTGGCGCACGAAGGGCGGGCTTTTCGATTTTACCGGGTTTCGCCGTTTTTGGCACGAAGGGGGGGCTTTAGATTTTCCAAGGCTTCGCCCGTGTTTGGGCAAAAAACTAAAATTTCATCGATTTTAAAGGCATTCGATCGTGTTTGGCCCCGAAGGGGTCACAATTTCATCGATTTTACCAAGGCATTCGATCGTGTTTGGCGGCACAAAGGGGCGGGCTTTACTTTTTCCAAGGTTTCGATCGTTTTTGGCGAAAGGGCTGGCTTTACTTTTTCCAAGGCATTCGACCGTTTTTGGGCAGCACGAAGGGCGGGCCAAATTTCATCGATTTTAAGGCATTCGTCTTTTTGGGCCCACAAAGGGGCTGGCCAAATTTCATCGTTTTCCAAAGGTTTTGCCCGTGTTTGGCGCACAAAGGGCGGCCAATTTCATCGATTTTCCAAGGTTTGCCCTGTTTGGCGCACAAAGGGGCTGGCACAATTTCATCGATTTTCCAAGGCTTTCACGTTTTTGGGCACCCGAAGGGCTGGCACTTCATCGATTTTACAAGGTTTCGCCCGTGTTTGGCACCGGGGGGCGGCAAAATTTCATCTTTTTCCAAAATTTCGCCGTGTTTGGCGCACAAAGGGGCGGCACAATTTACGTTTTTCCAAGGCTTTCGACCGTGTTTGGCGCACGAAGGGCTGGAAAATTTTCATCGATTTTCCCAAAGGCTTTCGCCGTTTTTGGGCCCCGGGGGCTGGCACAATTTCATGGGGTTTTCCCAAGGCTTTCGACCGTGTTTGGCAGCAAAAAGGGCTGGCAAATTTTCTCATTTTACCAACCGACCTGTTTGGCAGCACGAAGGGCTACAATTTCATCGTTTCCAGGCTTTCGCCGTTTTTGGCCCCGAAGGGCAGGACAACTCGATTTTACCAAGGTTTTTCGCCGTTTTTGGGCGCACGAAGGGCGGGGCCTTTTATCGTTTTTGGCTTTGACCGTGTTTGGCCCCGAAGGGCTGGCAAAATTTCATCGTTTTCCCAAAGGCTTTGACCGTTTTGGGCAGCACAAAGGGCTGGCAAATTTCATCGATTTTCCCAAAGGGTTTTTGACCGTGTTTGGCGCGAAGGGCTGGCACAATTTCATCGTTTTTCCGGCTTTCGATTTTTTGGCCCGAAGGGCGGGCCAAATTTATCATTTTCCGGGCTTTCGCCGTTTTGGGCACCCGAAGGGCGGGCCAAAATTTTCATCGTTTTTCCCAAGGCTTTCGACCTGTTTGGCGAAAAGGGGGTAATTTTCATCGTTTTTCCCAAAGGCTTTCGACCGTGTTTGGCAGCACGAAGGGCTGGCCAATTTCATCTTTTTCCAAGGCTTTCGCCCGGGTTTTTGGCCGAAGGGCGGGGCTTTCATCGTTTTCCCAAGGCTTTCGACCGTTTTTGGGACCCGAAGGGTAAAATTCATCGATTTTCCCAAGGCTTTCGACCGTGTTTGGCCAAAGGGCTGGACAATTTATCGATTTTAAAGGCTTTCGACCGTGTTTGGCACAAAGGGCTGGCAAAATTTTTCTCGTTTTTACCGTTTTGGTGTTTGGCAGCACGAAGGGCGGGCAATTTACGTTTTCCAAGGCTTTCGACCGTGTTTAGCACGAAGGGTCTTTCATCTTTTTCCAAGGTTTTCGACCGTTTTTGGCGCAGAAGGGCTGGCACAATTTATCTTTTTAGCTTTCGCCCGTGTTTGGCACCCGAAGGGCGGGGAAATTTCATCTTTTTCAAGGGCTTCGGTTTTTGGCACCGGGGCGGCACAATTTCATCGATTTTCCCAAGGCTTTCGACCGTGTTTGGCAGCGGGGGCTGGCACAAATCGTTTTTCCCAAGGCCGACCGTGGGCGCCAAAGGGGCTCTTTTCATCGTTTTTCCAAGGGCTTTCGCCGTTTTTGGCCCCCAAAAAGGCCGGCACAATTTACATTTTCCCAAGGCTTTCGACCGTGTTTGGCGCACAAAGGGGCTGGCAAAATTTCCCGTTTTTACCAAGGCTTTCGCCGTGTTTAGCCGAAGGGCTGGCACAATTTCTCGATTTTCCAAGGCTTTCCCCGTGTTTGGCGCACGAAGGGCTGGACAATTTACGATTTTCCAAGGCTTTGCCCGTGTTTGGCAACAAAGGGCTAAAATTTATCGATTTTCCGGCATTCGACCGTGTTTGGCACCCAAAAGGGTTGAACAAAAAAAGTTCAATTTCGATACTGAAAAAATAGATACAATTAACACTTTTGGAGGCAAGCATGCAGTATTTTAAATAATGCAGGGGGATTTTTAGAACAAATGTAGTAGTCCCAGGATGCATACTTCCCAGTGTTTTAATACATACCAGAACACATTATGCAGGAGAATTCAAGACCTAAACATCAGCCCCTCGGGGGCCCCTCTTTTATTTACGATTTGATGACAATATTGCGGTTTGAAGCAGAATCAAAAACTAATCTTAAAAATTTGAGACAGGGCAGAACAATTTAAAAACAAATTAAGAAAAAAAAAGATACTGGTGAATAAAACAACAACCACGAACACTAATAATGGCACACGGACAAAAACTGGGGAAAGGAAACCTTTACAAATCTTGGATCCTAAAAATTTTGTGATTGAAACTCTGGTAAATTTCCCCTGCTGAGTCTCAGCTAAAAGTGATATGGGAAAACAAAAAAAGCACTCTGGCAAAAACAATATATACAGATCCTGGTAACCCATTCTTTTTTCGTTGGAGATGAACATTCAATTCAGAACGAGCAAAGAATCCCGGCCTTTGAATATAAGGTACAGACGGGTACTAAGTATTGTTATATAGAAATAAGACGAACATTTATTTGAGACCAAATAAACAACCTTGCAGGTCGCAAAACCCCCTCTTTAAAATCTGAAAAAACGAAAAGTGCTGGTTCGGCTGTGATAAGACGGCTCCTTAAGATTATCCTAAAGGGGAAAAGTTGAGGGGGGAAAGGATTGGGGGGGGGGAAAAAAATCCTGGGTTGGGCAAAATCAAGGCTGGTCAGGACTGTTTTCCCACTCGCTGGGGGTTGGGGGCAGAGACTCTGGTGCTTTTTTTTGGTTCACAGGGCCCCCTGACCCCAACGGTTTTGGGTTTTTTATTATTATAATTTACAAACACCAATTAGAAAAGTTAAGGACGACATTCATTATTACTGCGTTTTTAAGTAAAAAAAAACCAAAATATACAAAAAAAAAACAGAAACTTTTTTTGTTTATTCCTTTAGTGTCAAAGGCGGCCCTAGGGCAGAGTTTTAGTCTCCATGTGATGCGGTTCGTTGTTACAGTTGGAATCTTTTTTTTTACATCCCAATAGTTACTTTCTTGTTGGGCTGTTCTTCAAAATGGTTTTTTCTTACATTTTTCTTTCCCCCTTGGTCACCCATAAGGACTTGTCGTTTGTCTCTTTTTTACTGATTTAAGAACGACCTAAATCATGCCTGACCTCATCATAATAGCATCAAATTTACTGCAAATATGCTTTAAAAGTATATATAATGAAAACACCATTGCCAGTAATCAGTTATCCCCTGGAATCTAAAATGATACAATTACAGAGCAGTTAATATACGAGGCATGTTCAAAAAAACAGACTTGTATTTTTTAAAAAAGTATCAAAAGAAATTAACAGTGTCAAGGGAAATTTAAAAAAAGCGACCACGGAATAAGAATGCACCGGGTTATAGAAAAAAACTCCGTATATTTTTCAAACATCCATGTTTGGTAAACGTCGAAGTCCGAGAAAAATCGGCTGCTCCGAACCTTTGGGCACCGCTGTCTTACGTCTGCTCGCTTTGAATCGTTCCCTTTTTTTTTTCAACGGTAACAAAAAAATCCACGGGGACAAAACGGGGCTATAGGCGGGGGTGAAGAACTTAATTTTTTTTGCCAATATTTCCCACAATTTTGGGCGTGCGGACAAGCGTTGTCGAAGAAACCCCAGAAAAACTTCCTTTGCGCCGTGGCCTTATCCCGCTTGTCTAAAGTGTCTTTTAATGGGGGGCATTGATTTGCCCATGTTTTTAAAAAAAAAACCCCCCATGGTCTGCGGTCCCATAACCCTTCCCCGCGAAACCTGGTTTTTTTGGGTTTTTGGGGAACCTGGATGTTTCCATTGCATTTTAAATTTTGAGCTCAGTTTTAGTGGTGGCACCACGTTTACCGCCCAATGCTCAAAGAAATGCATCACCCTCTGTCCTGTCACATCAATGGTTCAAACTCCCCCCCCATCCGTTCTTCCCATGGTGGTCAGTCAACATCCGTGGGGGCCCACTGTGAACACACCCTTTCCGAAAAATTAATTTCTTCCGAACAACCATGTGTTTTAATTGACATATGGAAATTTTTCTGCAAGCAACAATGCTCCGCGACGGGCGTATTCTTTATCAACAAGACTATGGCTTCTTCTTTTCAACAATTGCCCAAAAACCCCCTTAA
>JADZMA010001530.1:0-17827 GCA_020796225.1 Arion vulgaris
TTCATTTTCTGCAAATAATCCTTCATTATCACTTTCCGTTTCCTGTTCTATTTTCATTTTCTTTTTTCATAATCTTTACATTCATCTTCTTCATCTTTCTTTCTATTGTACCACAAAGTCATTTTCTTTCTATTTATTGCACAAACATTTTATTCATATCGTACGGTATCATTTTTTTCGATTGTACATCGTAATAATCTTTCTATTGTTCTCAATCAAAATCACTATTCAGCTCAATCATTATGTCTTCCTATTGAGCTCAATCATTATTTTCTTCCTATTGGGCTCAATCACAATTTTATTCCTTTTGGGGCTAATCATTATTTTCTTCCTCTTGGGCTCTTTAAATACAAGCTGTTGCAGAACAGAAGCATTTGTTCTTTTCTCTGTCTATGATATTCTAAGTATTCTTCTGTAGCATTTGTCCTTTTCTCTGCCATATATTCTAAGTATTCTTCAAACATTTGTTCTTTTCTCTGTCCATGATATTCTAAGTATTATTCTGGAACATTTGTTCTTTTCTCCGTCCATGATATTCTAAGTACTCTTCTGAAATTTGTTCTTTTCTCCGTCCATGATATTCTAAGTACTCTTCTGTAGCATTTGCTTTCAAAGGCATATATATATATGTATACACACTCGCTATATAGATGAATACCTAAATACAACTATCTCATCCTGTTTCCCAACGTGGGGCGTACGCCCCACGGGGGCATTTTCATAGTTTAGGGGCAATGGACTCTTTCCCGGAGTTTAACTAATGTTCATGATGTTGCAAAACCGATATACTACTTTTGGATGTCTGTTGACAAAAACGACTATTGCTTCAAATCACTTACTGAAGTTTAAAACATCTTCAATGAATGGAAAGAAACTTATATCTAGGTACATTTTTACCCCCTTTTAACAAAGCTTGAAAGAGGAAAAGCATGTGTTTGTGTTAAAATCGAGTCATAAGGAAAAAAACGTAATGTGTTCCATTTGCCAACCTTGTCATGAAGCCCAAATGAGTTATATAGTGCAATCTTGAGTATTAATAGTATTGGACAGACCACTATCATATTTTCGCCATGAAAGCAGGTCTGAAGTTTGATTTGGCTTGGAATGGTAGGTACGATGGGAAAAGAAACCAAAGACATAAAGGGTGGTTTGACTCAAATACAAGTTATGGGCCATTAGTCTGATTACCAGAGTAATAGATACTCACTGTACAGCTGGATTATACAGGTGTCCTTAGAGTACCATTTTGTAGTTGTATAGTTAACAAGGAACATTTATATATGGATTACAGTAGAATGTCATGAGATCTTTTTTTCATGTTTAGCGACAGATTGGGAAGGCGGGGTTGGGACATACTTTGTAGAAAATTTCAGAAGAATGTCGATAGTCGAATAAAATAGGTCTTTTCCAAAAAGAGTAACAGATGGAAATCGCAGTCCTGAGAACAAATTTTTGGAATAGTAAAGTAATAGAATATTCACCCATATATATATACACGATGGACTTTAAGAAGAGGGAATAATAGTGCAGAAGAAGCCAAATACAGAACAGCTATAGGTAGCTAGAATAAAAAAATAAACTAGACACGAACAACTAAAGTACTGGATTGTTAGGCCAGATTATACGAGAAAAGCAAAAGAGAACCAAAAGGGGCTTCAGTAAAAGATATAACTTTTGGGAGGTTAGAATTTATCAAAGCTAATTAAAAGAAACAACGCATACTTTTCAGAAGAGCGATTTGCCCAAATAAATGTGATATAAAATTGTTAATAATTTTTTTCTTCAAATAGTCATGCTATAATAATCGAATTTGCTCAAACATATATCACCTGATGTAAAATATTACTATATTAATGTATTCCACATTAATGTCTTTTACGCCAACAATGCTTGACCAACGAATCAATGAAACGAGGTCGTCTTTGATAACAAGGCCTTTATAAAGCAAACCAACAACGGAGTGAAAAATTTAAACAATGGAAGACCAAAAACACGTTTGTAGAAAATCGAAAATAAAATTTTTCCCAGATTTTCTTAGAAATTTGTTTTTGTGCCCATTTGTTTTTAAAATTGTCACTCCTGTTTTCTTTAATGAAAAAAATTTGTTAATCAGAAAGTTGCTGTATTTGTCATTGTTTTGTAATTTGTAAAAGTACAGTACTTTGTATTATGTTTGCCAATCAAATAGTTTGACTGCAGTCTCATCTGTTTTGTAATATTTCGTCTTAAAAGGGGCATTTGAAGGCAAACATAGTGCTCATATTATGTCAAATTTGAATTACTATTTTAAGACAAATTTTGAAAAAGAGAACATTAAAGTCCTGTTTACTGCTTATCGCAACTGTCAATCGTACTCTTGAGGCTAGTTATCAAATTTCCTTACTCATTGCTAAATGTGGAAAAAATCATAATATAGGAGAGAATTTAATCAAACCATCAATATCATCATTTTTTAAAACGGTTCTGGAAAAAAGACGACCAAGAGATGAAAGCTGTGCCACTCATTAACAATACTGTTAGCAATGAATAGATAAATGAATGGAGATATTGAAATACAACTTTTGAAAGCTGAAAACAAGAAATTATCATGATTATCAATCAAATTTAGAGACAGTGTTATAATAGTATTGATAATTACAAAGATATATTGATAATGGGGATTTTGCTGAAGGGAAAGTTGTTCTGTAAATCATAGAAAGCACCCTACCTTCAAGAAAATATAAGCTAAAAAATTACTTATTTGTCACAAATATACCCAAAGAAAATATAACATCTTGTCCGCAGGTGGTAATCTAAATGATAGGCAAGAAAAAATGGCTGCTTAAATTCCTGAAAGATGAGAATTCAGAAATGCTTCTTGTGCATTGTGTTATTCCCAGGGAAAATTTGGTGCTAAAATATTTCGCCTTTCTAAACAAATACTAAATTTAGTTATAAAGTGTATCAATGCTATTAAATCTAATGCACATGTGAGCGTCTCTTCATGCTATTTTGTTTAAGAACAAAATACAGATCATGTGAGACTTTACTTCTCACTGAAAGAATGTTTTGAAGGGGAACTGTTTTACAATATTTATGGAACTATTTGAACTCTTTAAGCGATTTGATACTCTTTAAGTGATTTTTTAAACGACAAACCTGAAATAAATTATCTTTTACCGGTCGATAGTAAAGCATTTGTGAGTTAAGCCGATATCTTTGAATGAAAAACAAAATATATTAAATAACCGCGTTCAAGGAAGAATAAAACTCTTGTTGATGGAAAAGCTAAGATATTTGGTTTTATTACCTTTATTGAACTATGTGAAATATATATAAAAAACATTTTGAAGAGTTTCATTGGCTCCAGAAATGTGAATTGACTGATACCGCTATACTAATTTTCTTGTTATTGTCGATCATTTGAAAATTACATCGGCTGATTTAAAAGAAAGATTTTCTGATTTGAAACAAATTGATTGCAGTCAATGTTAGTGGATTTATCTATTTCAAATATGCAGTATCAAGAAGAACTCACAGAAATGCAAAATGATGAGTCAGTTAAAACTTCATTTAATTAAAAGGAGCATGGCATGGTTTTGTGAGGAAACAAATTCAAATATACAAATTCAACCAAATGTCAAGAAAACTTATTACCATTTCTATCTTCATATTTAACTGAATGTGGATTTATTGCCATAACTGATTTGCTTTCTAAAAAAAAAGAAATTGGTTGAATATAACACAATGGGAGACTTGAGACTGAAGCTAACTAAATTGAAACCTAACATAAAATCTCTTTGCAGCTTCTATCAATCGCAAGGATCTCACTAAGTGTAAATAATAAATAATTACTAATAATTAAAATAATATAGAAAATATACATTAAAATGATATCTACTTGAATTTCTGTTCTCCAATTATATGTTTTGAAATTTACTTATGTTTTTTCCCCAACAATTTCCTAGTGATTTCTTCCCAAAATCTATCATTTAAGTTTCTTCAGTGAACAATTTATTTTTAGAAAAACATTTTTTATATGTTAATAGGAAAAAGGGGGCATACGAATTTTGAAGGCTTTGGTGGGCATGGCACAAAAAGGTGGGAAAAACTGATCTACATGCTATTCAATTTGATCGATGCTGAACAGAACACATCCATCATCCAGCTGGAGTTTTCAAAGATCGCATATCCCCATATCCTCGAATTATATCTGACTGGTGACCAACCACATTTCATCAGAAAATGTATTCAAATTTGTGCATATATACAACTGAACGATATATCCAACCGACGTACTGAAAAAATTTGTACATATATCAACTGAATGACATACCCAACCCGACGTACTAAACAAATGGTCTAATGACGAAGGAATGACGCATTGCACCTGGCCCAGTATATCTGGCCCCTATCCGAAGAAATTACGCCATCTGCCAAGAATAGTGCACAACGCACAATTGTAGCACTGCAACAATACTAAGTACTGGGGAAAAAATGAAAGGGAACATGTCTAATTTTGAACCCCGACCTAAGAAGAAAGGCAAACTGTTTCACCGTTTCGCCAAAAACCCCTTTTCCCAACTGCACATTCAAATAAACTTGTCCGTCTGATCATAAAATCCACAACTCTCTGCTCATTAATTGTATCTCCCTTTTAAAATGTCCCCTTTGCCCAAAATTTTTTTTTTAACCCAAAGCCATTGGCTTTTCAGCCTTCTGTTCGATGCCAGAACCCCGAAATCTGGAGAACCTGTGGTTTTTTCTGCCATTTGGGAATTAAACCCGGCTCAAGGGGGCTTTCACCCATCTCCATCCTGAACAAGCTGGGCAGGCGGGCTGTCCCAAATAAAAAAACACCCCTTTGTATCTGATTTTTTTGTTTCCCCCCGCATTGGGGCATCCTTAAAAGCAACACACTAGAAAGCTCATAAATGTAAAAATGAAATGTTGAGGGGGGGTGGGATTCACCAGGAAAGACAGACTACGAAATGAGGACACAAAGAAGTGGGATAACTTCTGCAAAAAATTTTAAAGACAATAAAACAATGGTTCGGACATTTAATGGAATGGAAAAAACCCAAACCCCCCATAAACAAAATAAAAAGAGACAGGGGAGCCAAAAAAGACCAAAAAAAGATGGATAGACAATATCAAGATCACTAAATAAGCACGAATATAACACTTTTTCCCGACGACCTCGGTTGCGCTTCTTTTACTTGAACCCAACGAGTCATTTTTGGGTCTGTCGGGTTTTTCCAAAGTTTTTTTTGGGGATATGTATATAAGATATAATACAACAAGGGCGACTTATCCCCCGGGAACGCCCCCACCCCACTTAACCAAGAGTGGACAACCAACTCCATCATCCCCGCCCCTTTGGGAAAAAAACAATAACAATTTTGCCAATCACAAGTTTAATTTCAAATTCAGGGTTTTCTGCATTTTTGTTCGGGGAGAAGATCTATCAAGTCTTGCAGCAGCATGCTTTTTAATTAAAGCATAATTTTGGGTTTTTGAAGAGTCATTTAACTGGTCATGTATCTTTCATGCTCAATTAAACCAGTTTTAATTCCATGAAGTTGAGAGGAAGGGGTTTCGTGCGTGCTAGATACAGGCTCTTTGCTATCAAACTAGCATTTTTTTTCGGGGGCCCCAATGTTTAAGGGGACCTTTAACGGGAGGATTGGGGAGAAGGGTTTTAAACCATTTTTTTCCCAGAGTGGTAGCGGTCTTTACAGAGGAGTGGATGGGTCGTCGTCGACATCGAGTTGACGAGACCTACCAAATCTCAGCGCCCCCTTTTCAGTGTATATGTGAGGGAAAATTTTCCCCGCATCTTTAAGATTTAAGGGTATCTTCTTCTTCTTCTTCTTCTTCCCCAACTTCATATCGACTCTTTTTAAAAACCCACTTTGGGGTATGTGATCCGAGCCGAGCGATGATACGCTGACCAAATGCCCCTTAAAAATGGGACATCCGTTTTTGGAGGCATTTTTTTTTACTAGATGTTTTCCCCAGACCCCTCCCAGTCCCTTTTTGACATGCCATAGGCACGTGTTACATTTTTTCCCTTTTTTAGCCCCAATCCGAGCGACATTTTAGGGTACTTTCTTCTTTTAATTCTAGACCCTAGTTGGCAGGATGTTGGAGTCCCCCTTTCTCATGGGGTTTGAACGTCAGTATCTTTTCCTCGTGTAGGGCCGGGCCCCGGGAAGGGACAAAAGAATAGTAGCACTGGACTAAAAACATTTTAAGAGACGACTAATGTGGGACCTGGGGGAAAATCCTAATAAAAAAAAAAGCATTGCAAAAATGGATGTACTGGCAAACTTAACCAATAACTGGAAGGTATAACCCAAAAATGGCACAGCGTATAATCACATAAAAAATCCCAAAGGGGGCAAGTGGTCGTTAAGGTCCAAAAAGACTTACTTAATCTTTCATTATTTATCTATCTTTTTTTTCTATTTTCTATTATATTATTTTTTTTTTCTATATATCTCTATTATATTTTTTTTTTTATATACTCTATTATATCTTTTTTATATACTCTATTTTCTATCTTTTCTTCGATATATTTCTTATATATTGTCTAGTAATGCACGATAAAATTCTGAAACATCATAAAGGGAAGGGGATCATTTTTCCCTTTTTTTTTTTTTTCTTTGTCTCTTTTCTTCTTACTTTTCCCCTAAATTTTTTTTTTATTTTTTTTCTATCTCTTTTTTTTTTTCTGCATGTTGAAGAGAGGGGGCGGGGAAGGGGGGTCATGGAGAGAGAAAATGGTGAAGAGAGAGAGAAGGACATGGGGAGAGAGAGCATCTTACCAACGGAATACTAATGATAAACTCCAGCAATGAGCACTTTTTATTTTCAGCCAGGTAGATCAAACCCGATTTTTATTTTCCCCAGTGGGGACGGAGGACAGCCATATCCCTACATGAGGGGGGGAGGGGGGGGAGGGGGCGGACAGCTCTTTCCCTACACTCCTAAAACACACAAACTAACAGGCAATATGTAAAGATTTCATTTAAGACAATCAAATAAGATCATATTTTCTACCACGTGCCAAAAGGTTTATCACTGGCACAAACTTACTGCCAGGTTTGAGCGGAACCAGTGACTCGATGTAAGAGGGGGGGGGGACGACATCGACATGACATGCGATATAATATTTGGTGTTAGTTGTCGAAGGAAGAAAAATTAAAAAAGAAATAGAAAAAGGTGGGAAAGGGGAAGATTTTTATTAAAAATTAGAGATATGAAGGGGGGGAGACGAGAGATGAGGTAGGGTGGGGGATGGGGGGAGACGAGAGATGAGGTAAGAGGAGTGGGGGAAGGGAGAGATGGGGAACGGGGGGAGGAGGGAGAGAGATGAGGTAACGGAGGAGATGGGGGAGACGAGAGATAGGTAACGGTAGGAGATGAGGGTGGAAGAATCAGGTAACGGGGGGAGGGGCCCGAGAGATGTGGTAGCGGGGGGAATGAGGAGAGAAAGATAGAGGTAGCGGTTGGGATGGGGGGAGGAGAGCCAAAAGTAGCGGTGGGGATGGGGGCCACAGATTGCAGGGAAACTGGGGGCGCTTCTGCATATGATGGTCTTCTTCCTCTGCCCCTCTATTTTTCCTATGTGATGGTTTTTTTTTCTTCTCTTTTTAAGTTAATCTGCTACAGCCCCCTTGCCTGTCTTTAGCCATCCGCCATCTACTACAGCCGCGTTTGTCGTCTTTTAGCCATCCGTCACATCTACAGCAGCCGCGCTTCCCTGTTTTTTAGCCATCCGTAAATCTACGCCGCCTTGCCTGTTTTTTTTAGCCAATGCCCCAATTTTATTTGCTCTGCAAAATTATCTTTGTTTTGTCTAGACTGCATGATTTAGATCACGCTTGCAGGTTTCTAAACGTGCAATGGGCGGAAACGTGATATTTATTTTCAGGCTGATGGTCGGGCCGAATTCGTTGAATGCGCGAATCTGTCCATGAATGCTGAAACCTTTCTTTTTATAATAATTTGCACCCTCGGTAAACAGCCCTTGATAGTGACTCTTGGATTTTGGGTTTTGTCAGGTCACGCCTTGTTGAATGGGTTTCCCCTTTCTGATCTTGTTTGGAAATTATACCTACTTCAGTTGATTTGAAAACATGGGAGAGAAGCATGGAGAAATATACCTACTTCAGCTGATTTGATAACATGGGAGAAGCAGGGGAGAAATATACCTACTTCATCTGATTTGATAACATGGGAGAGAAGCATGGAGAAAAAAATTTCCCACTGATTTGATAACAGGGGAGAGAAGATGGAGAAAAAAATACTTTAGCTGATTTGAAAACGGGAGAAGCATGGAGAAATTCCTCTTTGCTGATTTGAAAACATGGGAGGCAGGGAAAATAATCTTTATGATTTGATAACATGGGAGAAAGCATGGAGAAATATACCTACTTTAGCTGATTTGATAACATGGGAAAATGGAGAAATATACCTACTTTAGCTGTTTGATAACATGGGCATTAGCAAACCCAGTCACAAAAATAACTACATGTGAAATGCGTTGCCTGAGAAAAGTTACCAAAAACAAGAAAAAAAATCCCAACATCAGCATAAAAAAAAATTGGAAAAACCGGTTGAATTAAAAAGATAAACAAAGAATGAAGTGGTTTGGCCCTTAATGAATGCACCCAAACCAAGTAAAAGAGTTTTCTACAACAGAACACGGGAAAGAAGGCAAGAAAGACCAGGGAAAAAGATGGTTGAGGGGTGGCAGCATCCGGAAAGAGCAAAAAAAATCACAAAGCCACCAGAACAGCGCAAGAAAAAAACAGAAAACCACGACCGGGCAACCCCCCGGGAGCAGTGTGACGAAAAAAGAAGAAAAAGATAACATGGGAGAGAAGCATGGAGAAATATATACTTTAGCTGATTTGATAACATGGGGAAAGCATGGAGAAATATACCTACTTTAGCTGATTTGATAACAGGGGGAGAGAAGCATGGAGAAATATACCTACTTTAGCTGATTGATGCCCAGAGTGTGGGGGGCTATATACACTCCTGTTTGATGCCCGAGGTGGGGGCTAGTATACACTTGTTTGATGCCCCAGAGGGGGGGGGGGGCAGTATCACTTGTTTGATGCTCCAGAGTGTGGGTGCTAGTATACACCCTGTTTGATTCCAGAGTGGGGTGCTAGTATCCCCCTTTGTTTGATGCCCCAGAGTGTAGGCTAGTTAACCCCTGTTTGATGCCCCAAGTGTGGAGGCTAGTTCCCCCTTGTTTGACGCCGATGTTGATGAGAAATGTTGGGGGAGAAGGTCCCATCAATCATTGATTTTTTATTATTGATTTTCATCAAAAAGAAATAATGATATGATTTTGCATGTGGGAGGGGGGCCCGATTGTTTAGAAGGGGGTATTTAAGTTAGATCAAATTTTTTTGTTGTGTTTATGGTAATGAATAGTAGTGGCATTATTTGTTGGCGATATTTCTCATGTAGTTATCTCAACGTCAAAAACTAGAAAGAGTTGACAACTTTGGGGAAAGGGAAACACAGGAACAAAAACCAAAACAACCCCAAACAGAAAAGCAAACCCTAATGACATCAAATAAAGAAATTTGGCGAACAGATGGGCCGGGGAAACACGGGAAGAAGGTCAGCCTTTGGCCAGCCCTAACCTTAATGACAACATCAACCACCTTACAAGAAGAGATCAGAGCACCTTTTTTAACCCCGAACCCAAAATTAATAATCCTTGAACAGAATTATCCACAACAACCCAGAGTGTCAACTGTGTGCACATCATCATGAAACTGTTCACCACCACTCTTAAAGTGTAAACAGAGGGACAAAAAACCCCTCCTTCCTCCAAGGCCAGATAAATGGAATACACTATACGGAACAAAAGAGCAACTTACAAATACATGCAGATCCACTAATAGTATTGGGCCGAAGGGAAAAAGCCAACGCCGCTGGATCATTAAGGTACATTGAGACATTGCGAAAAAACGGGAATGCTATAAAAAAAAATTTAAAAAAGAAAGATGAGATTGTTTTTTACAAAATTCAAAGAACTAAAAACCTTGGAAAGGGGAACCCACATAAGAAAAAAAATAAAATTTTTTTGGGATTTTTTTCCCTTGGCAACTTTGGTTGTGAGACATGGAATATTGAAGCGGGGAGAAGATCATTAATCCCTTTAAACCCAAAATGCAAGAAGAGTACTTAGAATATCAGGGGGCAGAGAAAAACAAATCCCGGGAAAAAGTACTTAGAATATCATGGGCAGAGAAAAGAACAAATGTTACAGAAGAGTACTTAGAATATCATGGGCAGAGAAAAGAACAAATGTTACAGAAGAATACTTAGAATATCATGGACAGAGAAAAAGAAAAATCTTCTGTTCTACAACAGCTTGATATTGAAGGAGTTGGAAAAGAATAACATAAAGGGAAAATTAAATATTTTGAAAATCAAATGACATGAATGCCGGAGAATATAATTTTTGGGGGGAAGGGGCAGAAGAAGAAGAAGGAAGACCTGAGACGAGGGGTGTGTTTGACGATCTGAAATGACGTGCTTACGCCGGTCAACTTGCACACAAAGGGGTTTTTTCGGGACTGCTTATTAAGCCGCTGAGGAAAGCAAGCTACTTGATGATGAGATGTTTCTAAAGGGACATAAAAAGTGTGGATTTTTTTACTGGGTATACTGGTTTCTAAGTCCGTTCAACTTTCATCCCACAGATAAAAATTTTTATTTTTGAAACCCATTTGATGAAATAACTTGAAAACTTGATTAAACTCCATTTCCCCAAATATTTTTTACCATTCAAAAATCATACCGTCTAGAAGTTTTTCTTTTTAAATTTAACGTCTTTTTGGCATGGTTGAAGAAACCTAATTTTTAAAGTTTAACATTGATTAAAAAAATAGCAACATTCAGGACAAAATCCATGGTTTTTAAAACAATTTTTGCATTTTCCATGCACCAAATTGACTCGGTTTTGAAATGATAAAAAAATGCTCATTATGCGAAAGACTTTAGTTAAAGGCGTAACGAAATTAGGGGGGGTATTGGGTCATATTGTTGATTTCCCAAAACAGACATTGATATAACATTTCTAATGAGTTTGAAGTTACAGAAAATATCATTAATGCTAAACCCCACATCCGCAAAGAGGGCACTTATGGGTCATCTGCTACAGATACAAGAACTAGAAAAAGAGCTATTCTTTTATAGTGATACCCCCCTACCACATATGTTAACACATCAATTGTAACGAAGAAGTAGAATTTAAAAAAGAACCTCCAGTAGCTCCATCAAACAAGGTGCTATAGAAAAGTTCTTAGAACATCCTGGACAGAGAAAAGAAGAAACAAAACATCCCACAAGACCTGAATATCAAGGAGCATTGGTTATAAATAACATCATGTCCTGAAGATGAAATTTTGGCCACATTAAACCCACAGTAGTCTGGGAGAAAAGGGAATGGGAAAGGCCCGGTTCCGGGAAAAAGGGCAAAGACCAAGACGGATTAACAGGGCATCAAAGAAACCTTGAACATGACGCTGGAAGAGGCAGGAGAACTTGCAAGAGACATAGCGCTTTTCAGGCGGCGGATGAAACAATGTTCCGCAATGGACATGCATACTTTAGTCGGCCATTGCCAGTCCCCCCCGGTGAAAGGGGGGTGGATTAGACATGGCAGCTAACTTTAACTGTAATGTGTTATTTCAAAACAAAATACAACTATGTCTTCATTTCTGTTTATTTCATGACTCTATTGCAAGTATCAACACTGACCCCCCTGTATAAGCTGGAGATACACCTTTTTTAATGAAAGTTTATCAAATGTCATATGTTGCGTTTACTGTTTAAACTAAAAATTTTGTTTTAGACTGCCAAATATGGGCCCAAAATCAAAAAACCGTTATATTACAAAATCCAGGTTTTCATGCAATTTCTTCTATGACATTTGCGTCGATAATTCTATTGGGAAAGTTTCACTACTTTGGGAAACCCATGGGTTTGTCAACGATTGGGCTGGGGCATGAGTTGTTGAACGACTTTTTCAAGTAGGGGGGCTCGTCATTGGGAAAACCCCCAAAAAAAAATAATGTATAACTTTTTTATTATTTTATAAATTATTTTTAATTTTTACTTTTAACTTGATATGCCCAGCGTTGAAAGTTGAAATGTAACGAAAAAATCATATAAGCCGTCCCTCTTTCCTCCTTAATTATAAACTTTGGGATTTCCAGCCATTTTGTAGTGTCAGTAGAAATTGGTATTTAATATCTTTAAAAGACTACCTTTTACCTCTCACTGGCTCTGACCTCGACGATTTTTAGCAGGCAAATATGATTTTTATTAATTTAGTAAGGAAATTTTAGCGACCAAGTCAGTACACAGTTAAATAGCTATTCGCTAAAAATAGTTCAGGCGCAAATACCGAATGATATATACAAATAATTAAATATAATATAAATAATTAACTAACCAATCATGAATATTTTTTAATCACCGTTTCATCAATATACATAGGGTATGGGAAAAAGTACCAATGGGGGAAGATGGGGAAAGGGGGGGGGGTGGGGGTAAATTCCGGAATATACAAATAATAGTCAATAGTAAAATATAACCAGCTCAAAACTTTTTTCCGAAAATTTTTCTCGCCCCACCAACAAAAAAAGATTGCCGCCACTACTAGCAGGGTATCTCGGTTTTAGGAAAAACCCCAAAAATCACAGCAAATCTTTTCCCTTTTTATGTTCTCAAACTACACATTTGCTAGGCAACTTTCTGAAAATATAAATTTATAATAAACACCTTATTTTGGGGGTAAAACTTTTTTTCCGCCACCCTCTCAACCCTGCACGGGGACCGGATGGGTTGTAATCGAATACATGTTTCTGGGGTCGGGGAAACCATGTCAAGATATACGCTATCAAGTGGTTTGTCAGGGGGCCGTGTCCCTGAGCATACACTAACATGGGGGTGGCATAATTTGGGAAAAGATTCCCGGGGTTTTTTCATTTTTCGTCGTTTTTATCGTTCTGGTTGATGGGGGAATTAAAAGAACTTTGAAATTTAAAGGAAAAAGATTGATTGATTGATAGACCATCATATTCTTTCATCGGTCTAGCTATTTAACCCCGATTGTTCGGGAGTTGAAGATGGATCAGCGGGGTTTTTCGGGCTCTTCGCGACTGTCTGTTTGGGTGAAAATAAATAAAGATGTTGAATCGATCCCGCTATTTAACGTTTAAATTCTGTTATACAAGATAACTGAATATCTGATGGGCAGGTGAGGAGTGTGTTTAACCAGCGTGACACAGGAACCATCAGATGCATACCCTTTGATATCTGTTGGGGCAGACTGAGCACCTTGGGTCTGCGCGAAATGCAAGATGTCGTTCAGTAACCAATAACCATTCCACTTCGGGGAATAATATTGTGTTCCCATACCTTTTTCACAGGAAGATCTCAGCCACAGTGCAAGATCCGTAGCACCGGCGATGGTTCCCGGGGAATTTGAAGATGGTAACAACATTTTAGAGAAATTTTTTTAAAAAAATTTTTTTTAGGGGTTTTGTTTGCAGCGGCTTTCCGCTCTTTTTGGATTTTGAACTGCGAAGGGTTCGTTTCGTGCTTAACTTAAACACGAACCTACGTTTTTTCGTCCGTCTCCCATAGGTCTAAGAACGTATTCACACCTACATTGAGATTAATCATCTTTGGGGAAAATATTGAGGCCCGAGGGAACGAACGAGAGCTTTGGGAAAAAGAGGCGAGCACCTTTCCTCTACGTCACAGAGACCACCAAATTGAAAAGTAAACCTGATAATATAGCTCAACAGCAGTTTGAAAATGCTATACATAAATTATCAATTAATTAATCATATGCGGTCTCCACAGCGGAGTTTGACTGCAATAGTTCTTAAACAAATTAAAACCCCTTTTCCTGGGGTACATTATATCAGACCCTTTTTTGTTCCCTCTTTGGGATATCTTTTCCCAATTGTATCGTGTCTTCCCATGCCCCTTTTTATCACCTTTCTCTTGGTATATCTTCCAATTGATCTGTCTTCCCCCTGCCTTCCTTTCATCTACCTTTCTCTTGGTATATCTTCCTAATTGTTTTGTGTCTTCCCCCTCCTTCCTTTCATCTACCTTTCATCAAAGAACGTTTTCAACAGTCTATTTGTTTTAAAAAAAGGAACCATTATTCTACCTCAGGCATATTCAAATTTTAGCCTCGTTTATGTATATGGACGAGTCCAGACACTGGAACGAGTCCGGGAAATTGATTGAGTTTTGGGCATGAGACAGTATCGTCTTGGTGGTAAAAAAAAGGTATCTAATCCCTTTTCCGGGGACGGTGAGCAAAAGACTTTTGGGGGTCTGGGCAGCCGGGGGGAGAGAGCAAACATGGGAATGCCCAATTTCCATGACGTATCCAAAAATAACATAACATATTGGGGGAAAACGGTTCCATATCCCTATTTTTTATTGACCCTGTACACGATGGATACGGGCAACATCACACCGGGATCTTTACTTCCCCCGAGCTTAAGTTCCTGTACACGATTTTGATACGGGCAACATCACACCGGCTTTTTTACTTTCCCCCGGGATAAGTTCCCGGGAAAAATTTGATGGCAACATCACACCGGGTATCTTTTCTTTCCCCGAGCTTAAGTTCCGGAAAATGAGGGGTTTTGACTTAAAAACCTCGAGGAAGAAAATATTCCCTCCCACTATGGGAAATTTAACCCGAACCAGCTCTGATAAGAAGCGAGTTCACTAACAACTAGCTGCCGGGTCTCATAACGTTTCTCAATGTCAAATAACGCAACCATGGTCCTGTTGCGCAACATTGAAACGTTGATACGGACATAAATAACGCTAACCATGGGGTCCTGTTGCGCAACATTGAAACGTTGATACGGACATAAATAAACCAACCATGGTCCTGTTGCGCAACATTGAAACGTTGATAGGACATAAATAACGCAACGGGGTCCCTTTTGGCCTTGAAATTAACGGACTAAAAAGAAAAGGGGCCCGTTGCGCAACATTGAAACGTTGATACGGAAATTCTTTTCTTTTTAACGCTCCATATCTACCCCTTGTTAAACCACCCTTTTTGATATGTATGTGATTTGAGCCTAAAACGATTGTCCGATGTGCCAGTGATGTGCATATAATTTAAAACAGCCCTCCGATTTCTGACGCTTTTTTACAGGTGGGTTCCTGGGCCCTACCTCAGCCATCTCTCCATTTGGGTCACAGTGCTCTATTCTTTGCCCGGGTTTCCGCGAGGCCCCAAAAAAAAGGCCGGAAAAAACAGAGCCCCAACGCCCACATAACTAACCTTGATTATATATGCCCCACCTTTAGGGGATTGTGTTCTAGGATTATACTCTAATCACCTCCCCATACACCAGAGATTTCAGCAGTACACGCAAGGGTTACTATCATCCTTGGGTGGCACTATTTTTTTTCTTTGTCCTCTGTTGGGGCCCCGACAACATACCAACGATATGGAAATTGATTTGCTATAACAGCGATGTTGATATTTTACTTTCGACATTTTACAGTACGATTTTCAAGTCTGTCTATAACTAAGCATATCGCCCGTCTGCCCAGCGTGTTCGTAGCGCGTTGGACTACGGGTGACTATCCCCCCTTTTGCGTGGGTTCAATTCCGCGGGATGGCAGAAAAAACAGATTCCCCCGTTGGGGTTCGTGGCACCGCCGAAGGGTTACGATGTCCAACGACCGAAGGCTGAAAAACCGCTTCTGGGTCGGAAAAAACAAAGCATATCCGTGTTCCCCCTGCAACAGGAAGCAAAAACGGGGAAATTTCCCTAATTAATCAGTTCACAATATATCCTAACGACTGTCTTGGGTAATTACAAAAAATTTATTTTCATTTTGTGTATCAATGTAAATTTAAACTTTGATTACTTTGGGCTTATGCAAAGTTATATTTAAAAAAAAGTTTTTAATCAACAGCTACCTTTAGTTCATGGATTCGTAACGGGGGTAATAAGACAAAAACAAAAAAATTTCTTTTTAAACCATCAGGGAGATGTTCTCAAATTAAACTTTAGTGTGATCAGAATTTTTGGAAGGAACTATAGTATCATGCTGGCGTTATGGGTTTGTTATATAACATGGGATTACTTGTTTGATGTCAAAACTGACACTTTCTATCCTTTCATTCCCTATACCATGTTTATTTTTTTATTTACTAAAACATGTTTCAACATTTCTCAACTTTTTTTTTAAAAACATTATCTTTCACTGTCAAAAAGTTGCTTTTTCAACTTTGTTGTGTACAGTGTCAAAAAGTTGCTTTTGCAACTGTGTTGTGTACAGTGTCAAAGTGTTGCTTTTGCAACTGTGTTGTGTACAGTGTTAAAGTGTTGCTTTTGCAACTTTTTTGGGTTTCAGTGTTAAAAGGACAATTCCCCTGCTCTGGGCTCCTGTGGCTCCCATTTCAAGATACTGGGCCCTTCAGGGGTTGGGTGTCCAGGGCACAGCCATCCGACTGTTCCTCCGATGATCGCAGTCGTTCCCCCGAACTTTTTTTCATTCTATGGCACTTTTTGCGACCTCTTTTGACCAAACCCTTACATTCTATGCTTCAGACTTCTTATCTCTCCCTTTTTCTTTGTGTGTTTGTTTAATTTTCATTTATCCACTATATTGTTTATTGTTTTCTCTTTTCCACTTTCGGTTTTTTGTTCTACCATTTTGTTGTTCGTTTTATTCCCAGATTTTCATTAGATAGGTTTATGTTTCCCCATGTAATCGTCCATTTGTAGTGTTCCTCGAAATTTTTTCATTCTTTTTTATTTTTGCTTGATAAAGGCCTTTGGTCAAACGGGTTTATTTACTGTTTTTTGTATTTTTTAAAAATGTTACTTTGTGTTTACGTGTTTGCTATTTTTTAAGTTTTTCTGCAGTCTCCACCTTTTTCGATAATCGTCGCCATATTGCTGCAACTATTCGTCTCAAAGGAAAGGTTTTTGTTATTTTTTTGTTAGGGTTTCCCCTTCCTACACCCCCAAACCTTTTTTGCATTAATATCGGTTCTTTTGTTTGTATTTCTTTTCTATGCCTTCCCCTTTAATACTTGTTAATTTTCTTTGATTATTCGTTTTTGCCCCCTACCGACTGATGTGCGTCTTACTGCCATCAGTTATGCTATGGTTCTAAAAAATCGTTTTTTCTCATCGTAATTTTTCTCTTCACATGTCAGGGCTTAAGGTTATTCCCAAAGGCTTTGCTTCCAACTTCCCCCTCTGCAGGTTATTTTAGGGCAGGTGGTTCGTTAGAAAAAATTTCCCAAACGCATGCGTTGTTCGCGGCCAACACCACACCTTCTATCTACTTGGGTTCCTCCCAGTCCCCACTTTACAACTCTCAGTCTCATTTATAATATGCTCCTTTACTCCCTTATTCGTTTCACCATCCCCGTTCTTTAAAAGACAACTGCATGAATTTATTTGCAGGCATCATCAACAAAAAATTGACCCTTCGCCCACCTTCTACCCCTCCCCAATTTCCCAAAACTATCTTTTTCCCCCTACCCAGGTTGTCTGCATCCTCCGACCTTCTTTTCGACAGCAGAGATGTGTTTTTAAATAATCTTAGTTTGCCCTTTTCCCTCCCCCCATTGACCACTACTTACTCTTTGGATGTCAACCGCTTCCACCGGGCCCCGGGGTCAAATTCCATTTCCATCACCAGGAGGACCCCCTAGAACACACGACTGAGTATGTTCTCCCAAAATTCCCCCGCAAGCATGATTGGGCTCAAACCTGGCCCCTAACGCCTT
>JADZMA010001531.1:0-17795 GCA_020796225.1 Arion vulgaris
GAAACAATGACCACAATACTAAGAGCAAACGTATTCCCATTGACAACGTGTTGGTGTAAAACAAGGACACTTAGCTATTCAGTGAACAAGTGAATAAATGCTTTTGAAAATAAGTTGAGTTTAGTCGTCGGATCATCCTCACTGCGCATGGAACCAATTACTCTATAAGTGCTCTGATCTCCTCCTCAAGTATGTCTCTGAGCGTGTGGCGACCAACGACACCAGTTCTTTGTTGGTTTACTATTCTTCTTTGGCTACCAGTTGAAAATAAGTGTTACAGAAGAATCCTCTATGCACAATAGACAGAAAGAAATAAATTCCAGTTATCTAGATAGAACTAAACATCAAGGAAAACTCTTGCAATGTTACAAATAGAATGAGAAAATCTAAATACTTTGAACATTGAAAAAATACATGAAAAGTTGGAGAAGACCATTATGGAAGTGGGAATATCATCAAAGAGGAGAAGAGGAGACCAGGGAGATCATAGTTTCAGGATGTAACTTATGGTTTAACAGCATGACGGCTGCATAGGAGGTACACCCAGGCTTTGAGAGACAGAAATTCAGAAAGATGTTTAGTGTGGCAACGTTTCGTTCATGACAAGCTATTTGATGATGATAATGATGAGTAAGGTAGATATTATTGTCATGTGACATCTTATACGGACACAACTTATCAACAAGCATACTATATGTACAACTTATCAACAAGCATACTATATGTACAACTTATCAACAAGCATACTATATGTACAACTTATCAACAAGCATGCTATATGTACAACTTATCAACAAGCATGCTATATGTACAACTTATCAACAAGCATGCTATATGTACAACTTATCAACAAGCATACTATATGTACAACTTATCAACAAGCATGCTATATGTACAACTTATCAACAAGCATACTATATGTACAACTTATCAACAAGCATACTATATGTACAACTTATCAACAAGCATGCTATATGTACAACTTATCAACAAGCATGCTATAAGTACAACTTATCAACAAGCATACTATATGTACAACTTATCAACAAGCATGCTATATGTACAACTTATCAACAAGCATGCTATAAGTACAACTTATCAACAAGCATACTATATGTACAACTTATCAACAAGCATACTATATGTACAACTTATCAACAAGCATACTATATGTACAACTTATCAACAAGCATACTATATGTACAACTTATCAACAAGCATACTATATGTACAACTTATCAACAAGCATACTATATGTACAACTTATCAACAAGCATGCTATATGTACAACTTATCAACAAGCATGATATATGTACAACTTATCAACAAGCATACTATATGTACAACTTATCAACAAGCATACTATATGTACAACTTATCAACAAGCATGCTATATGTACAACTTATCAACAAGCATGCTATATGTACAACTTATCAACAAGCATGCTATATGTACAACTTATCAACAAGCATGATATATGTACAACTTATCAACAAGCATGCTATATGTACAACTTATCAACAAGCATGCTATATGTACAACTTATCAACAAGCATACTATATGTACAACTTATCAACAAGCATACTATATGTACAACTTATCAACAAGCATACTATATGTACAACTTATCAACAAGCATACTATATGTACAACTTATCAACAAGCATACTATATGTACAACTTATCAACAAGCATACTATATGTACAACTTATCAACAAGCATACTATATGTACAACTTATCAACAAGCATGCTATATGTACAACTTATCAACAAGCATGCTATATGTACAACTTATCAACAAGCATACTATATGTACAACTTATCAACAAGCATACTATATGTACAACTTATCAACAAGCATACTATATGTACAACTTATCAACAAGCATACTATATGTACAACTTATCAACAAGCATGCTATATGTACAACTTATCAACAAGCATACTATATGTACAACTTATCAACAAGCATGCTATAAGTACAACTTATCAACAAGCATGATATATGTACAACTTATCAACAAGCATACTATATGTACAACTTATCAACAAGCATGATATATGTACAACTTATCAACAAGCATACTATATGTACAACTTATCAACAAGCATGCTATATGTACAACTTATCAACAAGCATGCTATATGTACAACTTATCAACAAGCATACTATATGTACAACTTATCAACAAGCATACTATATGTACAACTTATCAACAAGCATGCTATAAGTACAACTTATCAACAAGCATACTATATGTACAACTTATCAACAAGCATGATATATGTACAACTTATCAACAAGCATACTATATGTACAACTTATCAACAAGCATGATATATGTACAACTTATCAACAAGCATACTATATGTACAACTTATCAACAAGCATGCTATATGTACAACTTATCAACAAGCATACTATATGTACAACTTATCAACAAGCATACTATATGTACAACTTATCAACAAGCATGCTATAAGTACAACTTATCAACAAGCATACTATAAGTACAACTTATCAACAAGCATGCTATAAGTACAACTTATCAACAAGCATGCTATAAGTACAACTTATCAACAAGCATGCTATAAGTACAACTTATCAACAAGCATACTATAAGTACAACTTATCAACAAGCATGCTATAAGTACAACTTATCAACAAGCATACTATATGTACAACTTATCAACAAGCATGCTATATGTACAACTTATCAACAAGCATGCTATAAGTACAACTTATCAACAAGCATACTATATGTACAACTTATCAACAAGCATGCTATAAGTACAACTTATCAACAAGCATACTATATGTACAACTTATCAACAAGCATGCTATATGTACAACTTATCAACAAGCATACTATATGTACAACTTATCAACAAGCATGCTATAAGTACAACTTATCAACAAGCATACTATATGTACAACTTATCAACAAGCATACTATATGTACAACTTATCAACAAGCATGCTATATGTACAACTTATCAACAAGCATGCTATAAGTACAACTTATCAACAAGCATACTATATGTACAACTTATCAACAAGCATGCTATATGTACAACTTATCAACAAGCATACTATATGTACAACTTATCAACAAGCATACTATATGTACAACTTATCAACAAGCATACTATATGTACAACTTATCAACAAGCATACTATATGTACAACTTATCAACAAGCATACTATATGTACAACTTATCAACAAGCATGCTATATGTACAACTTATCAACAAGCATGATATATGTACAACTTATCAACAAGCATGCTATATGTACAACTTATCAACAAGCATACTATATGTACAACTTATCAACAAGCATACTATATGTACAACTTATCAACAAGCATACTATATGTACAACTTATCAACAAGCATGCTATATGTACAACTTATCAACAAGCATACTATATGTACAACTTATCAACAAGCATGATATATGTACAACTTATCAACAAGCATGCTATATGTACAACTTATCAACAAGCATGCTATATGTACAACTTATCAACAAGCATGATATATGTACAACTTATCAACAAGCATGCTATATGTACAACTTATCAACAAGCATACTATATGTACAACTTATCAACAAGCATACTATATGTACAACTTATCAACAAGCATACTATATGTACAACTTATCAACAAGCATACTATATGTACAACTTATCAACAAGCATACTATATGTACAACTTATCAACAAGCATGCTATATGTACAACTTATCAACAAGCATACTATATGTACAACTTATCAACAAGCATACTATATGTACAACTTATCAACAAGCATGCTATATGTACAACTTATCAACAAGCATACTATATGTACAACTTATCAACAAGCATACTATATGTACAACTTATCAACAAGCATGCTATATGTACAACTTATCAACAAGCATACTATATGTACAACTTATCAACAAGCATGCTATATGTACAACTTGAAAGCTCACAAAAATTCCAAGCTCATGGAAATGAAGACAGCAAAAGGAGAAAGGGGGAATGCACGTTTTGTGTAATTGAAAGTTGATAGACGGACAAAGGACAACGCGACTGCCAGACATCCTGATGTTTACACTATTGTCTGCGTTGCTATTTGTCCGGCATTTCCTTTGGATTGCTTGTCTGATGGTTAGTGCGTGCTTTTATGCGTGTGCATACATTTGCTGTTAGAACCGCGTGGGAGCTTGCAAAGTGCAAGTTGCACAAGTGTAGAGAGAAAGCTTTCTCAGGTAGAGAGGACATTGGAAGCTATCAAGTTACAGACAGAAGTTGAAACTGTACAGGTAGATAGACAAGTTGAAACTGTACAGGTAGATAGAAAAGTTGAAACTGTACAGGTAGATAGAAAAATAGAAACTGTACAGGTAGATAGAAAAATAGAAACTGTACAGATAGATAGAAAAGTAGAAACTGTACAGGTACATAGAAAAATAGAAACTGTACAGGTAGATAGAAAAATAGAAATTGTACAGGTAGATAGAAAAGTAGAAACTGTACAGATAGATAGAAAAGTAGAAACTGTACAGGTACATAGAAAAATAGAAACTGTACAGGTAGATAGAAAAATAGAAATTGTACAGGTAGATAGAAAAGTAATAGCTGTCCATGTAAATAGAAAATATGAAACTGTACAGGTAGATATGTAGCCGGCCTGTTGTTATTATTTATTCCGAATGTCTCTAATACTGGGTTACAGCATCAAAATAATGTGACTGTAGCCGGCCTGTTCTTATTATACTGACATGGACATGTTACACATCCTCCATCATTGTCTATCTACAACTGTTCTAATCTCTGTACTAGATCTTAGTTATCTAGTTGGCCATGGCACCCCTGGTATCTATACCAGAATGATATTGTCTGCAGGTATTTTGTAAATTTTTAAAATTTATTTCTGCTTCTATAAGAACAACATAATTTCTATCTCTCTCCAAATCAATCATAAATTCACCAAATACCTGAACAATGTCACAATTTAATTCCTCTCTCAGCTTTCCTTACTGAGAACTTAATCATTAAACATGAATTTATACAATAATCACACATAAATCAATATTTCTCATGGCTTCAGCCAATTCTGTCCTCCAATCTCAGGGCTTCAGCCAATTCTGTCCTCCAATCTCAGGGCGTAAGCCAATTCTGTCCTCCAATCTCAGGACTGAAGCCAATTCTGTCCTCCAATCTCAGGGCTTAAGTCATTTCTGTCCTCCAATCTCAGGGCTTCAGCCACTCTGTCCTCCAATCTCAGGACTGAAGCCAATTCTGTCCTCCACTTTTCGTGTCTCCACCTATATAACAGAAAATACCTATCCTATGAAGAAAGAATCAAACTCAATCCAACTCACAATTCCATGGTCTCCGCTACTCCGACTATATTTTCTCTAGATCGAGATTCACATCCTCCACAATAACTGACTCAATAGAATATTTAGATATGCCTACCAAAACCGTCCTACTGGTCGGTCAGATCTGTTTCCATATCTACTGGATCTCTCATATCTACTGGATCTCTCTACAAATAACACCGGGTCTGCTCTGCTTGAGCTACCCTCCACAGAGATGTAACGGGTCTGCTTGACCTCCATCCACAGAGATGTAACGGAATTGCTCGAGCTACCCTCCACAGAGATGTAACGGAATTGCTCGAGCTACCATCCACAGAGATGTAACGGAATTGCTCGAGCTACCATCCACAGAGATGTAAAGGGTCTGCTCTGCTTGAGCAGCTATCCTGGCTTCAGTCTCTCGAATTCCATCCACCGTATTTATACCAGGCTGGTGTTATGAAATCTATACCAGGCTGGTGTTATGCAATCTATATTCCTCCCGAAAGTTCTAGATCGGGGTTGTTTTTCTCAAAATACTACGCCTAACAATAATCTATGAATTTGATTGGTCTAGTTAACTATCCTCATTTACTTCAACCTGCCAATCCGAATCATTTTCGTCACTTGTTTATCAGACTGCACAAATACAATCGCGTCATCCCTTTTCGAACATGGTTCTAGGAAGTAAGAAACATGGTTCTAGGAAGTAAGAAACATGGTTCTAGGAAGTAAGAAACATGGTTCTAGGAAGTAAGAAACATGGTTCTAGGAAGTAAGAAACATGGTTCTAGGAAGTAAGAAACATGGTTCTAGGAAGTAAGAAACATGGTTCTAGGAAGTAAGAAACATGGTTCTAGGAAGTAAGAAACATGGTTCTAGGAAGTAAGAAACATGGTTCTAGGAAGTAAGAAACATGGTTCTAGGAAGTAAGAAACATGGTTCTAGGAAGTAAGAAACATGGTTCTAGGAAGTAAGAAACATGGTTCTAGGAAGTAAGAAACATGGTTCTAGGAAGTAAGAAACATGGTTCTAGGAAGTAAGAAACATGGAAATTGCATACCTTTTGTCTTTAATTCAGCGTCATTACCAAAAATACGTTGTGTTATGAAGATGAAAATCGTGGCATATCCTAAAGGACGTAGTCATCAATCACAGTAAACGAGTCGTTGATTTTCTAGGCACCACTTATGCGTTCAGTAGTTTGCCATTGCTTTCTGAAAGGTGAGGTCTATTTTTACCTTTTGTAAAAAATTAAGATGCAAACACGTCACCATGAACACAAAAAGAGCAATTTTCAACACAATCTTTCTCCCCACATTATGTTACCAGTGCCAAACCTGGACGCTGACAACAAACGATAGAAGAAAACTAGTCATAACAGAGATGAAGTGTCTACGCAGAATGCTGGGTGTAACAAGAAGAGACCGGTTGAGAAATGAAGACATCAGGAAAAAGTGGATACAACATCAGTACTAGACTTCATCAAGAAACAACAAATTAAATGGTTCGGTCACGTAAGCAGATTACCATCAGACAGTGCATCCCAAAGAGCAATGCTGCTCCGATACAATGGGTACAAAGCAAAAGGCCGCCACGCAAAAGATGGACCTCAGAGATAACAGAGGCGACGAAAGAGACTATCTACGAAGCGCATACTAGGCCCGTTTTAGAAATCTCTTCCTGACCTGACGCTGTGAGGCATACAGGATTCGAGAAAGAAGAAGAAGAAGTAAAAATCCCACCGAAACGAATTTGCTTCCAAACTTGCCAACGTGGCGTTTGAACCAGCTACGCTAGGGTTCGTGATCAAACTCACTACCGCTTGAGCTACAGCCGCTCACTAGATCGTTAAATCAGTCATTCTTCGAATAGCACGCGAATATCACGTGATGTTTACTTCCTCCTAAGTGTCCAATTTTCTTGAGTACATCATATTTTTTTCCTTGAAATACTCAGATTTTATAATGCGGGTATGGTTACATTTCTTCCTTACTTTCGTCTGCTTGATATCCGATCTCATTATATGATTATCTCGTGCTATAAACATAACTTCACTGTCACAGATAGAAAAGCAGAAGTTGTGCATGTAGAACAGTAGAAACTGTACAGGTAGATAGAAAAGTAGAAACTTTACAGGTAGGACTAGGAACTCGATTTCACCTACACTGATATCAGGACGTCTAGAAAAATATCCAGATTGTTCCACAAGGGAGCGAACCGGGTATCTTTGGAATGAGAGACGAGCAATTAACAGTTACGCCACAAGAATCAGGATATCAAACTGTATGAACTCACCTACCATAAGATCAGGATATCACAAGAACATGTCGACCGTTCACTACAAGCAGGCGGAAAGTGAATCAAGTACTTTTATAGCTATAATTTGTTTCCAAATTCGTGAACACGCTAAGGTTTAATTTGTACGAAATCTACCAGATGGATAACAGTAAATGTCTTGCAGTACCTGCTCACGATATTACGAGTTCATGTTTTACTAATTAAGATAACAGTAAATGTCTTGCAGTACCTGCTGACGATATTACGAGTTCATGTTTCACTAATTAAGATAACAGTAAATGTCTTGCAGTACCTGCTCACGATATTACGAGTTCATGTTTTACTAATTAAGATAACAGTAAATGTCTTGCAGTACCTGCTCACGATATTACGAGTTCATGTTTCACTAATTAAGGTAACAGTAAATGTCTTGCAGTACCTGCTGACGATATTACGAGTTTATGTTTCACTAATTAAGATAACAGTAAATGTCTTGCAGTACCTGCTGACGATATTACGAGTTCATGTTTCACTAATTAAGATAACAGTAAATGTCTTGCAGTACCTACTCACGATATTACGAGTTCATGTTTCACTAATTAAGATAACAGTAAATGTCTTGCAGTACCTGCTCACGATATTACGAGTTCATGTTTCACTAATTAAGATAACAGTAAATGTCTTGCAGTACCTGCTCACGATATTACGAGTTCATGTTTCACTAATTAAGATAACAGTAAATGTCTTGCAGTACCTGCTGACGATATTACGAGTTCATGTTTCACTAATTAAGATAACAGTAAATGTCTTGCAGTACCTGCTGACGATATTACGAGTTCATGTTTCACTAATTAAGATAACAGTAAATGTCTTGCAGTACCTGCTGACGATATTACTAGTTCATGTTTCACTAATTAAGATAACAGTAAATGTCTTGCAGTACCTGCTGACGAGATTACGAGTTCATGTTTCACTAATTAAGATAACAGTAAATGTCTTGCAGTACCTACTCACGATATTACGAGTTCATGTTTCACTAATTAAGATAACAGTAAATGTCTTGCAGTACCTGCTCACGATATTACGAGTTCATGTTTCACTAATTAAGATAACAGTAAATGTCTTGCAGTACCTGCTCACGATATTACGAGTTCATGTTTCACTAATTAAGATAACAGTAAATGTCTTGCAGTACCTGCTGACGATATTACGAGTTCATGTTTCACTAATTAAGATAACAGTAAATGTCTTGCAGTACCTGCTCACGATATTACGAGTTCATGTTTCACTAATTAAGATAACAGTAAATGTCTTGCAGTACCTGCTGACGATATTACGAGTTCATGTTTCACTAATTAAGATAACAGTAAATGTCTTGCAGTACCTGCTCACGATATTACGAGTTCATGTTTTACTAATTAAGATAACAGTAAATGTCTTGCAGTACCTGCTCACGATATTACGAGTTCATGTTTTACTAATTAAGATAACAGTAAATGTCTTGCAGTACCTGCTCACGATATTACGAGTTCATGTTTCACTAATTAAGATAACAGTAAATGTCTTGCAGTACCTGCTGACGATATTACGAGTTCATGTTTCACTAATTAAGATAACAGTAAATGTCTTGCAGTACCTGCTGACGATATTACGAGTTCATGTTTTACTAATTAAGATAACAGTAAATGTCTTGCAGTACCTGCTGACGATATTACGAGTTCATGTTTCACTAATTAAGATAACAGTAAATGTCTTGCAGTACCTGCTGACGATATTACGAGTTCATGTTTCACTAATTAAGATAACAGTAAATGTCTTGCAGTACCTGCTGACGAGATTACGAGTTCATGTTTCACTAATTAAGATAACAGTAAATGTCTTGCAGTACCTACTCACGATATTACGAGTTCATGTTTCACTAATTAAGATAACAGTAAATGTCTTGCAGTACCTGCTCACGATATTACGAGTTCATGTTTCACTAATTAAGATAACAGTAAATGTCTTGCAGTACCTGCTCACGATATTACGAGTTCATGTTTCACTAATTAAGATAACAGTAAATGTCTTGCAGTACCTGCTCACGATATTACGAGTTCATGTTTCACTAATTAAGATAACAGTAAATGTCTTGCAGTACCTGCTGACGATATTACGAGTTCATGTTTCACTAATTAAGATAACAGTAAATGTCTTGCAGTACCTGCTCACGATATTACGAGTTCATGTTTCACTAATTAAGATAACAGTAAATGTCTTGCAGTACCTGCTCACGATATTACGAGTTCATGTTTCACTAATTAAGATAACAGTAAATGTCTTACAGTACCTGCTGATGATATTACGAGTTCATGTTTCACTACTTAAGATAACAGTAAATGTCTTGCAGTACCTGCTGATGATATTACGAGTTCATGTTTCACTAATTAAGATAACAGTAAATGTCTTGCAGTACCTGCTGATGATATTACGAGTTCATGTTTCACTAATTAAGATAAAGTAAAATGTCTTGCAGTACCTGCTGATGATATTACGAGTTCATGTTTCACTAATTAAGATAACAGTAAATGTCTTGCAGTACCTGCTGATGATATTACGAGTTCATGTTTCACTAATTAAGATAACAGTAAATGTCTTGCAGTACCTGCTGACGATATTACGAGTTCATGTTTCACTAATTAAGATAACAGTAAATGTCTTGCAGTACCTGCTGACGTTATTACGAGTTCATATTACACTAACTTAGTAACAGTAACTTAGCTATGTAACTTATATGTAACTTGCTATGTAACTTGCTATGTAACTTGCTATGTAACTTGCTATGTAACTTGCTATGTAACTTGCTATGTAACTTGCTATGTAACTTGCTATGTAACTTGCTATGTAACTTGCTATGTAACTTGCTATGTAACTTGCTATGTAACTTGCTATGTAACTTGCTATGTAACTTGCTATGTAACTTGCTATGTAACCTGCCATTAACTTGCTATGTAACTTGCTATGTAACTTGCTATGTAACTTGCATGTAACTTGTAACTTGCTATGTAACTTGCTATGTAACTTGCCTATGTAACTTGCTATGTAACTTGCTATGTAACTTCTATGTAACTTGCTATGCAACTTGCTAACCTGTATACTTAGTAACTATGTAACTTGCTATGTAACTTGCTATGTAACTTGCTATGTAACTTGCTATGTAACTTGCTATGTAACTTGCTATGTAACTGCTATGTAACTTAGTTGATGTACAAGGCGTTTTAAAACAACAATTTGTTTGCATAACCGCAACAAAATGATAATCAAGGTTTAGAATTTACAGTAATACACAAAATGGTGGCAAAAGTTTGCAAAGTCGTATCCCTATTACATATTATAAAAGGCAATGTAACATATTGAACAAATGATACTTTGCACTTTACAAATGTATACACCAATGACAATCATTCGGATACAGTGTGAAATGATGAATTCCACGAGATTCCCGAATTTAACTAGCGCTGAATTGTATGGGAGCATGATGCCTAATTGTATGAATACTTAACTATCGTACTTTTAAACTTCTACGTGTGCACCAAATCAACATCGCTGTTAGTTTATTAATAACAAATTAGTGGTTTGGTGATCAAAAACTAAATGGTTTAGGTGAGCAAAAATTACTGTACAAAGGTCGTGGCTATATCTATGTTATCTAAAGAAAAATGTAAAAATCAATAATTTCTGTCTGCGGATGATTTTATATCGGTTGGTAAAGATGTTCACGAATTTTTGAACGAACTATATATTCTTACCCCAAATCCCCAAGTTTATAGACTGTCCCTTTATCCTTTAAATTTTACATAGTTGATCCGGTAAAATCGTAAAAACCATACCCAAGCTATAGACTGTACCTATCCAAGCCAAAGACTTTACATAGTAGATGGTTACATAAATTAATCTATCGTTAGATAAAAAAATTATGAAAAAAAAGAAAAAAAAGAATGAAAAAAATACAAAAACTTGTCGGAATAAAAAAGAAATACTCCGGGGGATAAAATGGAAGAGGAACGAAAGGAGAGAGGGGAGAATGAAAGAAAGGTTTGGGAAAATGAGCCCAAAAAAAATGCATTAATCATTTGATAGGTTCGTATTTTAAAAAGTTATATCAAACAGTGAAAAAGAAATATCCTTTTAGAGCGCTCAAAAGTACACCCCACATCCGGATATCATGAATCTTATCATGTGTTTCTCCGTTAATTCTTTGCGCGTGCCCCTTTTATTTTCCTTTTATCACACTTTTAGATATTTTGTTTTTTGTTTAATTTGGGATACCAACTTCGGGTTTTTATTGTTTGCTTTTCATTTTCCCTGTTTTTCTATTTTTTGAGAAGTTGCAACAACTGACATCTGGTTACGGTGCAATGGAAAACTATGTTAAGATGGTTTTAAAATTTAATAATGTGGTTTTGCTGATATTGTTGACTTGACCTGACAGAGATTCTGGATACGCCCATGTTTTTTATTGTGTAGATACGTCATGTTTGTATTGTGTAGATACGCTCATGTTTTTATTGTGTAAGGGACGCCCATGTTTGTATTTGTAGATATGCCCATGTTTGTATTGGTAGATATGGGCCCATGTTTGTATTGTGTAGATACGCCCCATGTTTGTATTGTGTAGAAAAAGCCCCATGTTTGATTGTGTTGGAAAATGCCCATGTTTGTATTGTGTAATACGCCCATGTTTGTATTGTGTAAAATATCCCATGTTTGTATTGTGTATATATGCCCATGTTTGTTTGTGAATATGCCCATGTTTTTATTTTGGGGAGAATGCCCCCTGTTTTATTGGTAGATTGCCCATGTTTGTATTGTGTAGATATGCCCCTGTTTGTATTGTGTAGAAATGCCCTTTTTTTATTTGTAGATACCCCCTGTTTGTATTTGTAGATATCCCATGTTTGTATTGTGTAGATACTTTATGTTTGCATTGTGTAGGAAAAATTTCCCATGTTTGTATTGTGTAGATGCTCATGTTTATATTGTGTAGATACGCCCGTGTTTTTATTTTTGAAGATATACCCATGTTTGCATTGTGTAGATACGCCCATGTTTGTTTGGGGTAGATACGCTCATGTTTGGGATTGTGTAGATACGCCCCATGTTTGTATTGTGTAGATACTTATGTTTGTTTTGTAGATACGCTCATGTTTGTATTGTGTAGATATGCTCATGTTTGATTGTGTAGGGTATGCCCCTGTTTGTATTGTGTAGATATGCCCATGTTTTATGGTGTAGAAAACCCCATGTTTTGGGTTTTGGGGTACGCTCATGTTTTTATTGTGTAGGTACCTCATGTTTGTAATTTTGGAATACCCAAAGTTTGTATTGTGTAAAATACGCCCATGTTTGTATTTAAAAATATCCCCTGTTTGTATTTTGTGTAGATCTCATGTTTGTATTGTGTAGATAGATGTTTGTATTTTGTAGATACGCCCATGTTTGTAAGGGGTAGATACGCCCCATGTTTGATTGGGGTAGATACCTTTATGTTTGTATTTGTAAGGGGGACGCCCATGTTTTTTATTTGGGATACGCCCATGTTTTATTGTGTAGATAAACCCCATGTTTGTATTTGTAGATACGGGTCATGTTTGTATTTGTGTAGATACGCCCATGTTTGTATTGTGTAGATACCTCATGTTTGTATTTGTGGGGGACGTCATGTTTGTTTGTGTAGATACGCCCATGTTTGTTTTTGTGTAGGTATGCCCATGTTTGTTTGTGTAGATACCCCTCATATTTGTTTTTGTAAAATACGCCCCATGTTTGTATTGTGTAGATACGCTCATGTTTGTAAGGGAGATACGCTCATGTTTTTTGGGAGATACCCAAAGTTTGTTTGTAAATATGCCCATTTTTATTTTTGTAGAAATGCCCATGTTTGGTTTTGTAGATCGCTCATGTTTGTATTGTGTAATACGCTCATGTTTGTATTTGAGATATGCCCATTTTTTGTATTGTGTAGATATGCCCATGTTTGTATTGTTGGGGACGCCATGTTTGTATTGTGTAGATACCCCATGTTTGTATTGTGTGGTACGCCCCCTGAACTCAGTCCTTTTTTTTCATGCCACCAGATTTACCAGTTAATATTCAATTGTAAGTAAATTTCAAAAACCCGTTGCTGCTTTTCTGGAAATTCCCAAAAATGTCAATATTGGGGGGTTCACTACTTTGGTGTTAAAAATTTTACTCCGTGTTTCCCTTTTGTTTGTATTATTGATGTTTAGATGGAGTTTTTATTTCAACATTATAAGGATGATGTGTAATGATGTTGATCTCATGATGTGTATGATGTTGATCTCTTTATGTGTTGATGTTAACTTTTACAAAAGGTATGATGTTGATCTTATGATGTTTACTTATGATGTGTATGATGTTAATCTCACAATGTTGGGGATGTTGATCTCATGATGTGTTTTGATGTTTATCTCATGTGTGTATGATTTAATCTCACAATGTGTATGATGTTGGGTCTTATGATGTTGATCTCCTGTGTGTATGATGTTGATCCATGATGTTGGGATGTTGATCCCAAAGGTGTATGATGTTGATTTCATGATGTTGATCTCATGATTGTATGATGTTGATCTCATGATATGTATGATGGTTTATTTCAAGGGTGTTGATTTCCCCGTTGATCCCATGATGAGTATGATGTTGGGTCTTATGATGTTGATCTCATGATGTGATGATGTTGATCTCATGATGTTGATCTCAGATGTGTTGATATTGATCTCATGATGTGTATGATGTTGATCTCATGATGTGTATGATGTTGATCTCATGATGTGTATGATGTTGATCTCATGATTTTATGATGTGTTCTCATGATGTGTATGATGTTGATCTCATGATGCGTATGATGTTGATCTCATGATGTGTATGATGTTGATCTCAAACGTTAATCTATGGAAATATCCTCAACATTTTAACAACGGGATAGCGTTCACTAACTTAATGTATATGACACTTTATATATGTGTTTGATACATCAAATGTCATGTTAACATAGTGTATATGACACTTTATATATGTGTTTGATACATCAAATGTCATGTTAACTTAGTGTATATGACACTTTATATATGTGTTTGATACATCAAATGTCATGTTAACATAGTGTATATAACACTTTATATATGTGTTTGATACATCAAATGTCATTTAACATAGTGTATATAACACTTTATATATGTGTTTGATACATCAAATGTCATGTTAACATAGTGTATATAACACTTTATATATGTGTTTGATACATCAAATGTCATGTTAACGTAGTGTATATAACACTTTATATATGTGTTTGATACACCCAAATGTCATGTTAACTTAGTGTATTGCCACTTTATATATGTGTTTGATACATCAAATGTCATGTTAACTTAGTGTATATAACACTTTATATATGTGTTTGATACATCAAATGTCATGTTAACTTAGTGTACATAACACTTTATATATGTGTTTGATACATCAAATGTCATGTTAACTTAGTGTATATGACACTTTATATATGTGATCACATTATCACGTTACTATAACGTAGAAATATATGATGTTACTATCAGTTTTCTCTCGCAGGAACTGCCGCTGCCTTGTGGTGTCATGGTTGGGTACAATCAAAGGCTGGGAGCAAACCAAACAAACCTGAACAGTGACGAACCAAGGGCAAAAAAACGACCGGTTCGGGGGGAAAGAGGGCCTCAAAACTCGGGAGGGCAGGTCATCTAAGGGTGCGCCCTAAAAGAAAATGGCAACTCATTCCTTGGAGTTTGGCTGGGGACAGTCGAAGGTAACGGAAGCAACCCGAACAAACGCTGGTTGAAAACGGATCCCGCCCAAAAGATAAGCCCTGAGCTAAAAACCCCAAAAGGGGTGTAGCACTTCTTTGACGCTGCATGGACTAAATTTTATCTGAATTGTTTTTTTGAAATTCGATGGTGCCCCTGAAAGTCGCCGGGGCAGGACAGTGCCGGGATCCCCGGGGCTTTATGCTCCCACGGTCCCCCCCTCCAACTCGGCACGCGAACAGGTAACCGGGTTAAAGCTCGGGGCGATCGGTCGAATATTGACCATAAGAAATTAAATATCACCCAATGGAATGGGGAAAAATTATCCACCAAAAAAGAAACCTCGCAATAAGACTTCAGAAGACGAAAAAGACTTGCTTACAAAAAACGCACCTCAATCCCAGACATAAGTTCGAGATCAAGGTTACCAGCCCTTCAGAACAACAGAAAGGACAAAAGGGGTGGTCCTCACCTAGTCAGAAATGCATTAACCCAAAAGAGGGGAAGGGGAACAAAAAAACCCCGGGCATTAGTCTGGTGTGCAAATTCTTGAAAGACATACAGATCATTCTGCAATCTTTACTGCCCCAAGTTACACCCCCTGCCCCGAAAAAATAATTTTAATGAGAACTCGATTGGTGGGTATTTAACAGCCCTCGGAAGAGGGGGTCTCAAAAAACGTAGTTGGGGGGAAAACTGGGAATCGAAACAATCTTTCCTCATCAACCCCCAACGATCCCCAATTTTTCTACTCGGAACGGGGCCCCCGATCCCCCTGATTTGGGCCCTTTGAACAACATATACCCACCAAAGTAGTCCGTAGGGTTCCCCACCCTAGGGGATAGTGACCATAGACCTGTCAAATTGCAAGTAGACCTCAATTTCTCCGGGCCCCAAAATTGGTTGCCACGGTGGAACTATAAAAAATGGAAACGTATGGAGCACTGACTATCAAATTTTGAACGATCACATGCGAAAAAAAAACGTGCGAATCGTGGCAAGGGAATTTAAAAACAACCCAACCCGGAAACCACCCCCGAGGCCCCAAAAAAGGTTTACAACCCTACTGGACAGCAGAGGTTCAGAAGCTTGAAAAAGCCCTTTGGAAGACAAGGGGGGGCAGAACAGGCACGTCAGGGGGAACAAACACTGTCTACAAGGCGGCAGCAGAAAAATACAGAAGAGAGGTCAAACGGCGGCGAGACGGGTTGGGTAAAAACAAAAATCCTGAACCTCGATAGGGACCCCCAAAATTTGGGGGAAGCTGGCCAAAGCGCTGAGCATAAAACCACGCCCCCTATAGTCCTCGAACAAGACAAAAAAGTGGCTTCGGGGGGGGGGCAAAACATCCTATGCAACAATATGCCGAAATCAGCATAAGCAAACAAGGAAAAGTTGATGCCCCAAAAAAAAATCGGCTTGGGGGCCCAGAAAAACAGGTCCTAAGGACACATTCACCAGTAACGAGCTGGAAGAGGGTTTAAGGGACCTGAAACCCAAAATCGCCCGGAAAGATGGGATCCCAATGAGATGCAAAAAATTGGGGAAACAGGCAAGGTCCTCTGTCCGTTCTAACATTCTGGAGAACAGGGAATACCCCAAAAATGGGAAAAAACAATCATGGTGCCCATCCAAAACCAGGGAAAAAAAAACTCGCCCGCGAGTTACAGACCAATAAGCCTCTAAGCTGCCGGGCAAACTTTGGGCGCATGGTGAAAAAACGCTTATCCCCCCGGAGGCAAGGGCTTTTGGCCAAAAAGGCGGTTTCGGAGTACGTCCACAAAGGGTAAATAACCTACATTGTCAGGAATCGAGGGCGGGTTTTCCCAAAAAAAGAAACAGACACTGGCAGTCTTGGGGAAAGAAGGCTTTTTCCAGTCTGGAAAAAGGTTGGGTAAAACTGCTCACCCTCGTAAAGGGAAAAAATGTACAATTGGCTCGATAATTAAAAAACAGAACGAAGGGGTTCAGGTTCGGGGTACAAAAGATGAAGGCCACACTGGAGCAAGAGTCCCCCAGGAGGAGTGCTCTCCCAATCTCTTTTGGGTTTTGCAATGACATTAACATCCTCCAGAACAAATTTCCCCCCCCATGTATCCACGCTTGGGACTATGGGCGAGAGAAAGTCAATCCCACAGCAAAAAACATGCGCTACTTAAATAACCAAGTGTGGTCACAAAATGGAAATGAAAATAAATCCCAAAGACCACTTTCACTGTTTCTCCCAAAAACAAGGATTACAATAAGCAAAGTCAATGGGGCAGCCTTAAAAAAAAACCCCACTCAAAAACATGACAGAAAGCTGACGGGACCCA
>JADZMA010001532.1:0-17795 GCA_020796225.1 Arion vulgaris
GATCCAACTACCAACAAGGACATTAAACTTGTCTTTGTCAGTCAGCATTCTATGCAGACATTAAACATCTTTTGTCAGTCAACTACCAACAAGACGTGGCTTGTCTTTTGTCAGTCCCACCTGCAACAAGACATTAAACTTGTCTTTTGTCAACCCAACTACAGCAGACATTAAACTTGTCATAAGCCCAACTACCAACAGACATTAACATCTGTTTCAGTCCAACTACAACAAGACATTACAAGCGTCTTTTGTCGTTTCAATTATCAACCAGATAAACTTGTCTTTTTCCAGCCCAATTATCAACCAGATGCAAACACGTCTTTATATTCCAACCACAACCAGACATTAAGCTTGTCTTTCCAGCCAACTGCTGTGTATGTAATTTATATAATACATTCAGGAATATTGTAGCAAAAGTAAACGTTACTGTTCAGGAACGGTCCTCATCATAAAAGGTAGACGCATAGATTCATCATAGGTTCCATGTACGCTTCAGAGCGACCATCTAAATAAATGCTGATGCAAAGTGGTGCAGATTCAACCAAGGAAAAGCACTTTACATGGAGGACGGAACGGTATAATCGGTTTGTCTGTTGTTTTTTCTTCCTTGTGAGGTTTAACTGCAGCAGTGAGTCTTGTAATAACTAAGGCTGGTTATATCGTTCTTTCCATGTTTTGGGACCTGCAAGGGGTAAGAATATTAAAACTATTACCCTACAAGGCATGTGTAGAGGCGACTGGTGACCTGAAGCTACTCTAGTAAATAAAAGCGTTGAAGAAATCGGTGTTGCTGACCTACTTGTAGGTACCTGCTAGCACAACGTGCAATCGCTCATCAGTTTTCGATGGGTATAGCCAATAAGAAAGTTGGATGGGTTTTACTTTACTTTGCTTTTCTGCTTGCGGACTTTGGCAACACGGGTTGCTGGCAGCGTGAGTTTGAATCACAACCCTCCTGTCCGAGTCGACAGGAAGCGCTTACGCCAGATCCGATGTCCCGTGTGTCTACATTATACTCATTACACGACCTTTAGAAGTCTCAGTGACATAAGTAGGTTAGCAACCTCTCGATCTAAAGATGCTCAGTTCCTCCCTGCGGTCGAGATATCTTTCTTCCAAATCCCACAGCAATGATGATGGTTTGTGTTGTTATTCTTCTTCTCCATAGCCACAGTAGCATAGTTGTTAGTCAACTCGCTTCTATGAGGCTAGTGAATTTGGACAATAATCCCACAGTGGGCAGAAAAAAATGTCGGTCCATGTGACTCTCTCATGTCAACCAGCCTCAATTGTGTACCTGGAAAAAAAAGCACTGTAGTAAGGATATTCTAGCGTGATGTTGATCACATCAACCATTGTGTGTAACGGTCAATAGAAAATACGGACCTAACACTGTATTGCTCTATATAACATGAGTATAAAGTCGATCTTTTTGCTTTAAGCCAACTTAATGATACTGTTTTGTGCTATTCTGTTTCTTCAAGCGGCCAATGACCTTCGATAAAATGGAAGCTAATAAGCTCATGTTAAAGAAAGTATGGAAACAATACCACAACAGTCGCGTGACCTCGCATTCCGTATTGTGCCATAAAGATTAATTCATCACTTAACCCCTTAGGAGCGATCAGTCTGGGTGGCCGGACTATATATATAGCCACAAAGATAAGATCTCTCTGGTAGCCCCTGTTACGGAAGTGATCTGAATAGCTCGTATTAATAAAACTAGTGCAAGTAGCTCAGATATGTTCTTATCAGTTTAGTCATCCATTTTGAAAGCTTCAGCTTGCTGGTTTGAAATACGTTTGGTGGAATAAATTCCTGTTTTTGTGAATATTTTTCAGTGACTACCAGTTTACCAATTTTTTAAATCATGGCAAGTGCCATTCTTAATGAGAGTAGGATTTAGTGGTTCGGATTTAAGTGATCTTGATAGTTCAGTGCTAGATGATGATGACTCTAGTTACAGCCATCTCCAGATAACTAGGCCAGACAACTGACAAGGGGTTCCCTGACCTAAATCAGAAAAGGGGGCTGGAAAATATAGATGTTTGATAGACACTGCAAGCTTTTTGTAATTTTGCTCAATTCTGTGGAGTCTGGGGTTGTTATTGGTAAAAATATTCATTATATTGATATTCCTTATTGTTGGCGAACTTTGTTGCATAATATAACTGCGATTTAGCATTTTTCTGTTGATTTTAAATGAATTTAGATATATACGCAATACGAATAGGTGCATGTGAACGAATGGTCTGATTTCTATAATTCACCCACCTGATCCGAAAACCCATAAGTTTATAAACCATGGCTCTGCTTTGATAAAATTATGTGAAACTGAAAGAGGTGAAAGATATTACTAATATCGTTTTCTGGTTCTAGTGCATTTTTAAAAATGTATCCACATTCATATTTTATTATGAATAATATACAAATTAACTTTTAAATAATCATCACAAAACATAAAAAACTTAACTTGAAAAATATACATATAAGATAATACTTTAGTATATTCTACTCTAGATACTATATTATTTCTATACCTATTTAGCATTCTAATATTTCTTTTAGTGTTTTCAAAATTGTCTGATAGTTATTTTGTTTTCTAAAAAATGGCTCACGTCTTCTTCAGCAGGAAAATAAAAAAATGCTCCGTCCTCAAGGGATAAAAACAAACACAGCGCATGCTAAATTAAGGTTATAATATGTTAGAAATTATGGTTTTAAATAAGGAATATCGTATTATGAATATTTTCATCAATATGTATATGGACACATAGGAATTGGCAAAGGTGAAAATCTTACGGTGTTCTATCAAACACGTATAAAAAAGCCAGTAAACAAGAATTTCGGTTCCCATCAAAATGATTCAGCCTTAGAATGCCGAGAGATACGCTTTAAACTAGCAGTGATGATTTTTATCTTATTCCTATGTCTTCAGATCAATAATGTTGTTTATCTAACTTTTGGCTTTCTTTTCTCTTCAATCCAGCCATGACAGACTTTGGTAACATTCATCATATAAGCAATACCGGATTTCGGCACCGGTTTACATTGTTCAATACAACTTTGTATGGACGAAACTCCATCTGTTAGCAGAAACTCTTGTGGTGTAGAATATGGATGATGATAAGTATACAGGTGTTCAGATATTATGACCTGTGAATGGGAGTCAATCTATATGTAAATGAAAGGTTCAGTTATGACGTAGTATAGGTCCTGCGGTTATGTGACGGTGTCTGTAATTGTAGTGCAGGAAGGGCGATGAACCAAATGTGACGTAGGCAAACTAGTCAGACAGTTTAAATAGTACATAAACATAACATGATGATTATCTGGCAACTTTCGATTTGTCAATGGGAACTGCTTTAATCTTGAACACCCTGTAATGTGGTTAGAGAGAGAGGGCAGGCCCAGAGTTGCATATGGAGTTGTGAACACATTGTTATACACACACAAATACACACACACATACATATATATGTAGGTGGATGTCGATATGAGTGAATGTCGTCTATGTGATTTCTAACCTCCAGCGACACGTGGATATACTGTCCCTGGGCATGCGGATGTTTGCACTGTAATGGAGAGCGGACATGCTTTTTCAACAGCATCGATTGTTGGGGAGTTGAAGATGGATAAGGGGGATATTCTTGGGAGTGTCTTCAGAAGCTCTATTTGAATGAGGACACTAAAATCGATCTTAGATCGATCAAGCGATTAAACAGTTTGGGTTACTTTGTTGAACAGTCCGAGCTGGACACTGAGAGGCAGAGTGAGTGTGTTTAATCAGCGAGTACCAGGAACCATCAGTATGCATATACTTTACGATATCTGTTGGAGGGAGACTGAGCACCTATGGAGTCTGCCAGGTGTGGCGTCAGTTTAGTAACTAATAGCAATATATATATCGTGCGCTGCTACTTTACGCAGTGCCTGGTAATTTCTCCATACCGCTCTGTCCTCGCTCGTTTAATCTTTTTCAAAAGATTGGATCCGATATTTCGTGCCTCTCTCAGCTTCCTCTTCTTTAGCATTAACACAAACAAACCTATTGATTGTGACAAATAAATATATATTTATAGTTACTGCACGCGACAAACCTATTGATTGTGACAAATAAATATATATTTATAGTTACTGCACCCGACAAACCTATTGATTGTGACAAATAAATATATATTTATAGTTACTGCACGCAGCAAACCTATTGATTGTGACAAATAAATATAAATTTTGTACTCTATCTTAGATCCATCATAACAAGACGACGCAGGACATGGTAATAACTTTCATAGTAAGATAGATGGCACTCCGGTGAAGGATAGCCTGCTGTATTATAAAAAGGATTAGAATAACTGTGGCCAACGCTACAAAAAGGGCCTACTAGCTCAGTCAGAAAAATCGGAAAGTCCCGTTGATGAGAGAGGGTGATGTTTCTATATGTTTGAAAACTTGATTGCAATGTTGCTCAATTCTATGTTTGAAAACTTGTTACCAATGTTGTCAATTCTATAGTACGTGTATTTATTGAAGAAATCTGTTAATAAAACTGATATTTATTTGTCTGATTTAGTTTTAGCATAATATAATTGTGTTCTCGCTTGCTTGACGACAGCTTATTCCTCTCTGCTCCACGTGGAGCATAGGGCCTCAACAGTTGTTTACCACTCTTCTCGATCCTCTGGCTATTTATTTATGTTTCTCTCAGGATAGTTGAGCACTCTTCAGTTCCTCAAGATGACTTCGTCTCCAGGTCTATTTAGGGTGTCCTTTTTTCGTTTTCCTTGCGGGTTCCACTCAAGTGCTTGTCTAGTGACACGCGACTGTGTCTTCCGTAGGGTATGATCGACCCATCGCCATTTTTTCCTCTTGACCTGGGTCATCATGGGTTTCTGTCCAGTTCTTATCCACAGGTCTGTGTTTGCAACTCTATCTTCATCACAGTCTCAGAATCCACCGAAGAATCCGTTGACAAGGTCTGAATCTTATTTGTATTTAACTTGGTGACTCTCCACATTTCTGAGCCATACAGCAACACATATTTCACATTTGATCTGAATATCTTGAGCTTTGTTTTCGTGGAGATGGCAGTGGACTTTCACACTGTGTGCAGGATAGAAACGTGTGTCAGGCTTTCTTAATCTTGGCATTAATGTCATCATCTGCATCTCCTGATTTGCTGAAATTACTTCAAGGTAACAAATTAACATCTTCTATACCCCTTCCTCAATCAATATTAGGTCTTGCTGTATGTTGTTGCTTCGTAGTATTTTTGTCTTTTCCTGACTGATTTTAATACCGACCCGTTGTGTAGTTTCCGTCAGAGTATCCACTTTTTCCTGCATGTCTTGTAGCCTGTGCGAGAGCAAGGCAAAAACATCCACAAGTCCAGTCTTCTAATTTTGATATAAGTATCCACTGAATATCCTTTTCCGGACCTACTCACATATACGTGCATGTAACATATACTGTCGTGTAACATATACTGTGCGTACTTAACATATACTGTGCGTGTAACATATACTGTGTTGTTTTTAAAATGAATTTGTTTGATCTAACAACAATGTAATGTGCATGTTCATGCGCAGTTTATTTCTCTGAATTCCAAAACTTTTTATTTCAGCTCGTCTACCTAATGTTATCTGTAGGTAGGAGAGAAGCAGAAGCATAACGTTATTGATAACATCCTGCAGACATCTAAGATGTCCCAAGTATCGACAATCTTCTCTTCTTATTCTTCATCTATACCCGTTCATCTCCTAGGAGGTCCACAACCTATGCCTTGCAAGCTCTCATGCACTTGACTGTTTTTATTAAAGCTAAGTGTTTTTACAGTGTATGGTAGCTAATCCATCCAATCCTCTAAGTGGTAGGTAGTAGTGGTTCTATTCTTTACCCCGAATTCTGGCCCCAGCAACCACACGAGCCAAACTTTGATGTATCGACAATCTCATTGGGTATTAAATGTGTGCTAATTATGAAACTTTGAATTGTATCGACAATCTCATTGGGTATTAAATGTGTGCTAATTATGAAACTTTGAATTGTATCGACAATCTCATTGGGTATTAAATGTGTGCTAATTATGAAACTTTGAATTGTATCGACAATCTCATTGGGTATTAAATGTGTGCTAATTATGAAACTTTGAATTGTATCGACAATCTCATTGGGTATTAAATGTGTGCTAATTATGAAACTTTGAATTGTATCGACAATCTCATTAGGTATTAAATTTTGTGCTAATTATGAAACTTTGAATTGATCGACAATCTCATTGGGTATTAAATGTGTGCTAATTATGAAACTTTGAATTGTATCGACAATCTCATTGGGTATTAAATGTGTGCTAATTATGCAGCGGCAAAATATCATAACATCAAATAACAGAAATACACGAAACGAACTTTGCTGAGAGGGCAAAAATATTGATCTCAATTACGTAGAAGATTGGATCAGTTGCACTGGATAGAGCAGGTATGGAGACATTACTTGCTGGCCTATGCAACATATAACAGTAGCAGAGAGGTTATTATATCTAGACCCAGAAACACCTGGAGACAGGAGTTGGAGACAGAATGCAAAAAATGTGAGGAGAGAGTGGCGAGATCTGGAAATGTGGCTTGGATAGACAGGCTTGGAAGGCCTTGGTTGTGGACCTACACTTCCCTAGGGACGAAGGGTGAAGAAGAAGAAGAATATATACTTCTGTCTTCTTTGTATCTCTATTCTTTTATTCTTCAAGTATACTTCTGTTTTTCCTAGGAGAAAGCGCCAGCTTTGCAGCTCATCTCTTAAAACAAATAACAAATCTTAGCCGATTCTGCTTTGAGAGACCGGCCTATACGTAATTTTAACTTTTAAGAAGTGGTGCAGACCCACCACTGGCTAAACGGAAATGAAACCACAATTTTGATTTTTGAATGGGACGATCAGTATTGTTCTACTGAATCTCCCATGATGCACAATTTCAAAAAATTGAGCCGACACAAAACAGAGGAATAGGACGTAGTAGTCAACTTGCCACTATCGAGTTTGAGCACAGTCGTTCGCTGTCATCATGAAACAAGATACTTTGTTGTGAGTTTAGAGGAAGCAGCAATGTTTGACCTTGACACTGCCAGTCATCTTTGAACATATTGGAAGTAATCCGTTCCTGATAAGACATACAACAAATAGGTTGTTTGCATGAGTACTTTGCACTATTTTCAAACAATAAAACACTCATTGAAATTAAAACCTGTGTTTTTGTTAGAAATCATGCAAGAAAGCGAGAGAAAAAGAAAAGAAGAAAAGGGTGAGAGAGATGCGTACAGAGCAGGCGTAGTATTTATATTTCTTGTATTTTGTATCCCACCGTATGTTGCTGGGCAACAAGGAAAACAAAGAATAGAACACTGCGACCTACAAGGCATGTCGTAAAAGGCGACTGAGGTAGTTAGCTATAAATAAATAATCGTCTCCCGAAATCGGATGTACTGGCCTACTTGTAGGTGCATAACTGGCAAACATCAATCACTCTTAGTCTCAGATCACATACAAATCCAAAGTGGTTAACAAGTGGTCGATATGGAGCGGACGAAAAAGAAGAAATTGAAGGCATATTGCATGTGGAAAATACAACAGCTTACCGGGTATGTTGGAAGGAATAACATAGGATAAACTATGGAGAAGTGTTGCAATCAGAGAAATATATGGTCAACCACTAGTAAAAACTGTTATAAGAAGGAGAAGATGGAGATATGTTGGACATACCTTGATAATAAATGATCAAAGAATATCAAAGCAGTCATTGAAGTTTGAGGCAAGGCTCTCTCTCGATCCCCGTCTAGACCAATGTACCAAATTTTTTCATGAATTCTGCTGTTGTTTTTAGGGACTCCGTCCCTCCCATACAGCTCTCGCGAAACTCTGTGTTATCGGGCCAGGTTTCGTTAACAGGCAAGGATTCAAGACAGAGAGGACGTTCTAGGAAAACCCTGAAACGAACTTTACTGAGAGACGCAAGAAATATCGGACAATTCTATGGAAGAGATTGAGCAAGTTGCCCAGGACAGTGCGGTATGGAGAAATTACTTGCAGGCTATATGTATCGTATACCGGTACCAGAGGAATATATATATATATATATGCGAGTATATATTACATGCTGAAAATTCAATGTACAGCGAAGAAAACAAATGAGGTTTTAAAATCAGGCCTGCACACAAAGAAACCTTATCAAAGAATAAGAATCCGACAATCAAGGTTCTTCGGGCCCATAATGCGAAGAGAAGGTTTAGAACATTTGGTGACAACAGGTAAAATTCAGGAAGGAGAGATCGTGGAAGACAGAGGAAGAAGATGCTGGATGGCCTGACATCATGGTTCGACACAAGATCGACGTCAGAACTGATTACATGCACCTAGCAGAGAGAGTTGTGGAGAGACCTGATCGCCTACGCCGGCTATGACATGGCACTTGATTGATTGATTGATTGATATATTGCACGAGTGTCTATAAATAGAAACAACTACAATTAGATATATCACTTTATGGTAAATAGAAGAAGAAGAAGAAATCCTTGCCCAAAAAAGAAAATAATGATGAGAGCTGATGTGAACAGCGACGATCATCTTCTAGGGACACATTTTGGGCTATTGTTATTGTTAACCCAATGCAAGAAAATGGGATGGGGAAGGGGGAAGAGATCTGGAAAGATGGCCTTGGATAGGCGGGCATGGAAGGCCTTGGTTGCGAACCTATGCTTCTCTAGGGGCGAAGGGTGAAGAAGAAGAAGAATAAGACGTTATTGGTTACTAAGCTGATATCACTGCACTCCGGCAGATGGGTGCTCAGTCTCCCCCATCAGATATCGAAGAGTATACATACTGATGGTTCCTGTGGTTCGCTAGTTAAACACATCCCTCACTCTGCCTCTCAGGCATCCAGTTCGACTTGTACAACAGGTAACTCCAAACTGCTTAAATCGCTTGATCGATTCAACATATATTTTATGTCCTCATCAACAGACAGTCGCGAAGAGACGGAAGAACATTTCCTTTTCCGGCCATCTTCAACTCCCCAGCAATCGATGCTGTTGATGTAAGCCGTCCGATCGCTCATTGCCAATTTGGGTTAAAACTCATGAAAGTACGTAAGCAGGCTAAAATACAAACAGCACACTTCAATATTGACCCTTCTGAAAACGACAAGATATTGGCAGCAAATACACAGTAGATAACTTCATTTTCCTCTTTCTTTCTTTTTTATCAACCCACACTTTGTGATCGGTGTGGTTTGCGCCGAGAACGTGACTATGTTGCGCTTCTGTACATCTTCTTCTTTTATCGAACGCTCCATATAGACCACTTGTTAATCACTTTTTGTGATTTGTATGTGATCTGAGCGTAAGAGTGATTGTACGTTGTGTCAGTTACGCGACTACAAGTAGACCAACACATCCGATTTATGCGATGCCTTTTATTTACTAGTGTAACTTCCATAGGTCCTACATCAGTCGACTCTTACGACATCCTTTGAAGGTCTCAGTTGTACTATTAATTGCTTCCCTTGTTGCCCAGTACCACACAGACGCTCCTGTTGAATAATACGCAAACACTTTGAAAGTAATTTGACGTTTTCTGCTCTACATGCTGTAGGGGTCTAACTATGGTGCAACATACGTTCTATACACAAACCAACAGACAGATCACACAAGAGTGGTCCCTAACTGTGGTGCAACATACTCACGTTCTATACACAAACCAACACATAGATCGCACAAATAGTGCTGCCTAACTAGAGTGCAACATACACACGTTCTATGCACAAACCAACACAGAGATCATACAAAAGTGGTACTAACTAGGGTACAACATACACACGCTCTATGCAAACCAACAGACAGATCATACAAAAGTGGTACCTAACAAATGGTTACATACTAAAGTTCTATACAAACCAACAGACAGATCATACAAAGAGTGGTTTGATAGATCGATAAGAAAGAAAGCTAACAAGCAACAAATCATCAATAACATGAAAAAAGATCTCTGTGAGAGGTTCTAAAGTTAAGTGATCATCTCTCGTTTCAAGGTACTCGGTTAACTCCTCGTGACCTGAACTCAGTGTAGGTGAGATCGAGTTCCTAGTCCTATCAGCGACAGAAAGATAAAACGTAGGTTCCGTGTTCAATTTGCGCACGTTAAAGAACCACTGTCAGTTCAAAATCAAGAAGAGCAGGCTTCAAAGTCGCTGCCCGGGTTAGGTTCATTAGCAAAGATTAATATTAAAATTCCTGTAAAAATATCTTTACCATCTTAAATATTACATCAGGGACCTTCGAGGGTGTTGCGAAGTTCGTGTACTTCAGCTGAGATCTTCCTTTTGAAAGAGATCAGGGCACTCATAGTTACTCACTGAAGTGCAATGAAGATGATCCAATCAATCAATCAGGCAATAAAATGGTACATCAGATACTTCTTCTTCTTCTGTGTTCTCACTAGACTGGCATTTCGGATTCTCGAATAAAGGCAGCCATCTGCCTCAGATTATCAGCCACGCCATACAGTTTGTCTTCTGCATTCTCACTAGATTGGGATTTCGGATTCTCTAATAAAGCAGCCGTCTGCCTCAGATTATCAGCGACGCCATACAGTTTGTCTTCTGCATTCTCACTAGATTGGGATTTCGGATTCTCTAATAAAGGCAACCGTCTGTCTCAGATTATCAGCCACGCCATACAGTTTGTCTTCTGCGTTCTCACTAGATTGGGATTTCAGTTTCTCTAATAAAGGCAGCCGTCTGCCTCAGATTATCAGCCAGCCATACAGTTTGGGATTTCGGATTCTCTAATAAAGGCAGCCGTCTGTCTCAGATTATCAACCACGCCATACAGTTTGTCTTCTGCGTTCTCACTAGAATTGGATTTCGGATTCTCTAATAAAGGCAGCCGTCTGCCTCAGATTATCAGCCACGCCATACAGTTTGTCTTCTGTGTTCTCACTAGACTGGCATTTCGGATTCTCTAATAAAGGCAGCCGTCTGCCTCAGATTATCACGACGCCATACAGTTTGTCTTCTGCATTCTCCCTAGATTGGGATTTCGGATTCCCTAATAAAGGCAGCCGTCTGTCTCAGATTATAAGCCACGCCATACAGTTTGTCTTCTGCGTTCTCACTAGATTGGGATTTCGGATTCTCTAATAAAGGCAGCCGTCTGTCTCAGATTATCAGCCCCGCCATACAGTTTGTCTTCTGCGTTCTCACTAGATTGGGATTTCGGATTCTCTAATAAAGGCAGCCGTCTGCCTCAGATTATCAGCTTGTCTTCTGCGTTCTCACTAGATTGGGATTTCGGATTCTCTATAAAGGCAGCCGTCTGCCTCAGATTATCAGCAACGACATACAGTTTGTATGTGACACTAGTGTAAGTGGGTCACCTCTTTCTTCTCAAGTCTGCATACTGGGAGGCAGCTCGTGGGATATAATTCCTATGATCTCTGCTTTACCCGTTTGTGCCGACCACTTCCCGCAGTAAATTTTGGCCACCCTCGTGATGGTAGGTCTGACATTCTTACTGCGTGACTAAATCTCCGAGGCAGATTGGCGACCGTAGAATCCCTTATCCCATTCCTCATTGTGAGGGCCGTTGCACCATGTTATGCGCCTTACGGCCTGGTGCATCCGTTTTCTGCAAGCATTTGTTTCGAGTTTGCATTCCCTAGCGGAGACGTGCATCCGATTTCATCCAAACCTCCTTAGTCGCCTCTTACGTCAAGCGTGGCAGGTAACAGTGTTTCTATTCTTTACACCCAAATTTGGGTCCCGGTAACCATTTGGGCGGATCAGATACACCTGTGTATTGGTTGTTGTTGACACTTCTTGTTGGTGTTCGATCTGTCACTTTTATTGTTTTATTCAATATTTTGACATTTAACACGGTAGTGGAAAAACATTAATGTCTTTTTGAATATAGATATTGCAGAATAGTCCCCCATATACCAGGAACAGAAGAAGAAACGTAATAGATAGATATAAGGAACTCAAAATCAAAGTAAACTGGCTGATGCTACAAATAAGAATGAAAATGTTTAAGTATTTGGACATATATAACAACATAAAAGGTTAGAGAAGACCATTATGGAAGAAGGCATTCCAGCAAAGAGGAAAAGTGGATGACCTCTAAGAAGATGGATTCAGGATGGGACCGGAGATCGGAGTAATTATGAACGTGACCGATATGCAATGACGATGACCCTAAATGAACAATGCGCACGTGTGTTGCCAGCGCACAGGATGAAACAAAGAAAGTATCACTGCGATCTAAAGGCATGTTGTAGGGACGACTGATGTAGGGCGTAGGAAGCTACCTAGTAAAAAAAGCGTTGCAGAAATTGGATGTGCTGGTCTACTTATAGGCGCATAACTGGTACAACGTACAATCGATCTTAGGCTCAGATTCCATGCAAATCACAAAGTGTTCAAAGAGGAAGAAATAAACAATGAAACCTTCGATGCGAAGACGGTACATCATGATGATGATGATGATAATGACGATGATGATGATGACCAGACACTGTTAACACACTTTTAAGTAGCTGACTCTCGCTGAAGTCACGTGCCATCAACTCGTCCAGGTATCGAGCGACAAGAAACTGTACTTGTCAGATCAGGTTGTCACGAATACGTGGCCGAAAACTCGTAAAAGTTAAGAAAAAGTATCTTCATCGATAACAGAAACACTGTTTCGTTTCTTTAAAGTATGAAATCTCATCATCATCTTTCAACAGCTTGTCCAGTGTAGAACTTGACAGTCCTTGGGAATTCCTCTCTCACATAGGTCAAATGTCCCGTCTCTGCAGCCGTCATGCTCAAATTATCAGTTACATCCTGAATTCATCTTCTCCGTGTCTTCTATTCTCATCTTTTCCGTGATTCCTGCTTCAATAAATGTCTTTTCCAACATACTTCTTCTTTGTGTTCGTTCTTTACGACCAATTTTAATCACTCTTGTGATATGTTTGATCTTGCCAAGAACGTGTATACGTTGCACATTGATTTGGTAGGCCCCTAAAGACATAGGCTTCTACACGTTTAGGACACGTACATCCGACTTCAGCCAAACCTCCTTAGTCGCCTCTTACGACATGCGTGTCAGGTAACAGTGGCTCATATTTACACCCCATATTTGGGCCCCGGAACCACTCAGGCGGACCAAAATGCTTCAATTTTCTGTTCTCCAACCCTTCGTGTCTTTTTATATGTCCAAAATACTTCAATTTTCACATTTCTATTTGTAGCATCAGCCAGTATTCTTTGATTTTGAATTCCGTCTGGATAGATCTATTTGTTCTCTTCTCTGTCCGTGATATACAGAGGACTCTTCTGTAACATTTATATTCAAAAGCACATATATGTTTTTCCACTGCCTTGTTAAATGTCCATGTTTCACATCCATACCACTGGGAATATGCATGCTCTTAATATTCTGATTTGTTTGTTTTCCTATCAGTTACATTTCACACTGTTTTTGGCTATTTAAGTTTTTGCCAGGTTATGTTTTTGGGGTTTTTTTTCCGATCCAGAAGCACTTGAGCTTTCAGCTCTTCGGCTCAGTGCCATGAACATCGTAACCCTTCGGTTCGGTACCACGAACACCGTAAATCTAAGAATCTGTAGCTTTTCTGCCAGCCCGCGGAATTGAACCACTCAGAGGGAGCTTGTCACCCGTCGTCCAAGGCGTTACGAACACGCTGGGGTGGCGGGCTCCATGTTATGTTCTAACCAAGTACTAAATGTAGTTAACAACATTGCTATCACATAAAGAGATACCGCTAAAAACTAAATCAAATCTTATAAGAACGATTTTCTGACCAACACTCTGTCATCAATGTCAAACATGGCCAATAAAATCAGCCAATGAGCGGAAAGTCAGGACTTAGCCATCAACAACAGTAAACGAGTCGTCTAGTTTCTAGACACCACTTATACGTTCAGTAGTTTACCATTGCTTTCTGAACGGTGAGGTATATTTTACAGTTCAGAAAATTCAAGGGACTACTAACTTTCTTCCAAACTGCCCGCCCGAAAGTTGAACCATGTACGCTTGGTTATGCTCACTACAGTTTAATCTACAGAAGCTGACAATCGATTAGATACTTGTAAACTACTTACATTGCAGCGATAACTCTCCTCAGTCAGTATTTCAGTTATGATCCTATAACAATATATTTCAACAACAATTTCTTGTACAGGTTGTATAACTTCTCAGATATGGGGGCTTTCAAACTACACTTGAACATCGCAGTTTTAATTTGCATTTCAATCTTGTGCGTTGATCAGACATCGAGTATCACACGAATGATTAAATATGCCTCCTGCGACATGGCTCAGAATCCTAACGCATTTTCTGAAAACGTGAATGGTTTGGTGTCTTTTAAGCAGGTAGGTGGCTTTTACATTTTCTGCTGTTTTTTTTATAAAGCAAAACGTCTGCCACGCAAAGGTGGACTTCAGAGATAACAGAGGTGACGAAAGACCTATTTATGAAACACACAAAAGCCCGTGCTAGAAATCTTTTTTTACCCTGAAGAATTAAGAATAGATAGATAGATTATTATATTTATGTTGTGTTTCCTGGATTCTGTGAAAGCGAAGTAGCGAAGATGTTGAGTGAACTGCTTTTGGTCGTATGGTCTTGGTTCAATTCCATATAATAATAATAAGACCTATCGTACTGTTATACGTTCATAGGTGTACAAGCAATTTCTCCATACCAGTCTACCCTGGGCAACTCGCTGAATCTCCATAGAACTGAGACCGATATTTCTTGCTTCTCCCAGCAAAGTTCGTTTCAGGGTCTCCTTATGTCATCCTCTCTTTCTTGAACCCTCTGCGTCCCACTTCAATGCCTGCTTTAATATTCGTTGATCATTTCTTCTCAAGGTGTGTCTAACATATCTCCATCTTCTCCTTCTTATAACAGTTGTCACTAGTGTTTGACCAGACATGTCTCTGATTTCATCACTTCTCATGAATTCGTTTCATTTTATGTTCATTATTCTCCCAAACATCTATTTTCTAATTCATTCAACTTGCTTTCTATATCTTTAGTCATTTTCCAACTCTTGCTGTCAAATGTCAATTCCATAGTCTCGGCATGGAATATTTTCCGACCCTAACGGTTCACAGGTCACTAAGTCTAAATTGATTAGCAGGAAAAACATTGGAAGTAAAGGCAGCTTGCATGATGTTGACCCTATCACCCATTGTGTGCCACAGGTCAAACAATACGGGCCTACCACTATATTACCAAATATACCTCCATGTAGGAAGAAGGGTTCGTTTACCTAGTTACCGTTCCTTGATTGTTGGTTGACAGCAGACCCGGTCTCTTGGTCATGGTATATATCTAACAGGTAAGATGTAGCGGCGTTAACTTGTTGTTTAAGACATACATTGTTGTCCAAGACTAACTGCAATTATTATTATTTTAGGCGAATATTGCTACTTTCATTGTTACCTAACTAGGAAATGTTACTGTAGCAGTAAATGATGTTATTTTAGCAGCTTATGTTGTTACTTTAGTAGGGCATGTTGTTACTTTAGTAGTTATCTGTGTTACTTTAGTAGTGCACGCTGTTACCTTAGTAGTGAATTGTGATACTTTAGTAGTGAATGTTGTTACTTTAGTAGTGCATGTTGTTACTTTAGTAGTGCATGTTGTTACTTTAGTAGTGCATGGTGTTACTTTAGTAGTGAATGTTGTTACTTTAGTAGTGCATGTTGTTACCTTAGTAGTGAATTGTGATACTTTAGTAGTGAATGGTGTTACTTTAGTAGTGAATGGTGTTACTTTAGTAGTGACTGGTGTTACTTTAGTAGTGAATGGTGTTACTTTAGTAGTGGATGGAGTTACTTTAGTAGTGAATGGTGTTACTTTAGTAGTGAATGTTGTTACTTTAGTAGTGCATGTTGTTACTTTAATAGTGAATGTTTTACTTTATAGTAGAATATTGTTACTTTAGTAGTGTATGGATTACTTTAGTAGTGCAAGCTGTTACTTTAGTAGTAGTGTGATACTTTAGTAGTGAATAATGTTACTTTAGTAGTGAATGGTGTTACTTTTGTAGTGTATGGTGTTACTTTAGTAGTGCAAGCTGTTACTTTAGTAGTGAATGGTGTTACTTTAGTAGTGAATGGTGTTACTTTTGTAGTGTATGGTGTTACTTTAGTAGTGAAGCTGTTACTTTAGTAGTGAATTGTGATACTTTAGTAGTGAATAATGTTACTTTAGTAGTGAATGGTGTTACTTTTGTAGTGTGTATGTTTACTTTAGTAGTGAATGTTGTTACTTTAGTAGTGAATGGTGTTACTTTAGTAGTGAATGTTGTTACTTTAGTAGTGAATGGTGTTACTTTAGTATGAATGTTGATTCTTTAGTAGTGCAAGCTGTTACTTTAGTAGTGAAGGCTGTTACTTTAGTAGTGAATGGTGTTACTTTAGTAGTGTATGGTGTTACTTTAGTAGTGCAAGCTGTTACTTTAGTAGTGAATTGTGATACTTTAGTAGTGAATAATGTTACTTTAGTAGTGAATGGTGTTACTTTTGTAGTGTATGGTGTTACTTTAGTAGTGAATGTTGTTACTTTAGTAGTGAATGGTGTTACTTTAGTAGTGAATGTTGTTACTTTAGTAGTGAATGGTGTTACTTTAGTAGTGAATGTTGTTACTTTAGTAGTGCAAGCTGTTACTTTAGTAGTGAAGGCTGTTACTTTAGTAGTGAATGGTGTTACTTTAGTAGTGAATGGTGTTACTTTAGTAGTGAATGGTGTTACTTTAGTAGTGAATGGTTTTACTTTAATATTGAGTACTTTTTGTTAAGTAGAGAATAATATGCCGTTAGTTGTAAATATATGATCTTTTTAGTCTTTACAGACAGTCAGTTGGCAAGTGTTTTACTGTGACAACCTTCTGATTTTTCCTTTCTCTTGTCTTTCAGGTTATCCTAAGTCTCTTTACAAAATATTTTGCTAATATTGTTTTCCACATAACTCAGTCACCAGCTAATTTGTCCCATTGGTTGGGACCGATAGTAAAGTTCTTCATTGAGGCCTTGCAGACATTCTTATATCTGAGCTGTGGTCTGCCTTGATGTCCCTTCCTTCCGAAGTTCTAGAACAACCTTTTGTGATACCATGGTATGCTGCTATTGCATATTCTTCTCACATGACCTAGTCTTCTACTGCTGAGCATGACCATAATGGAAATGAAATATGCACGCTGCAGTACGTCAGAGTTGGTTATCTTGTCGAGCCACCTGATGTTCATAATCTTTGGGATACATCGAACGTGAAAGATGTTAAGTCTCCCCTAGTGCCTTGAGTACGTTGTCCATGTTTCTGAACAATATCATCATCAAGTAGCTTTTCTCTTCCGGGAAATTGGCTCCCATGACACCAGTCCTGAAAAACTCTCTGTTCTGTGCAATTTGGTGGGAGGCGTCAACAGCAGTCATTCTCAGATCGTCAATGACGTCTTGTACCCATCGTCTTCTATGTCTTCCTCTCATTATTCTTCCAGGTACCATTTCCTCCAAAATTATCTTCTATATGCACTCATGTCGTTTGATGTGTCCAAAATATTTAATTTTCCTTGATGTTATACTCTTTAATAGCCATATAGTAAATGCTAATTACTCGAACTAGATATATTTGAATCTGTCTGCAACGTTAATTTATGTTGTCTTACCATTATTTATCTTATCTTATCTCAACCATATTTGCCGGGAAGCTCTTGGAGATTAGTTT
>JADZMA010001533.1:0-17779 GCA_020796225.1 Arion vulgaris
AAAGAAATGCGATTTACAGGGAAAAGTTCTCAATGGCCTGTATAAGTTTAGCTCACCATTAACACCAAAAACAGAGATCATGTTCAGCCCGCCCCTAGAGGCAGTATTAGATCCAGTCATCAACATTAAACACCAGCGTCTCCTGCCAACGGACAACTTTGCCTATCTTGGCAGCCTCCTATCCAGATCGGCAAACATAGACTCTGAGGTCAACAATAGGATATCCAAAGCCAGTGCCGTTCGGAAGGTTACGTGTCACTCTGTGAGAGCGAAGGGATAAGCATAGCCACAAAGCTGAAAGTTTACCAGGCCATAGTGCTAACCACGCTGCTGACACCAAGCGAGACATGGACAGTGTATAGCAGACACGCAAGAAAATTAAACCATTTCCACACAAGCTGTCTACGCAGAATACTAAAAATAAACGGCGGACAAAATTCCAGACAGCGAAGTCTCACAAGAGCAAAGATCCCAAGCGTCAACACCCTGTTGCAGAAGGCCCAACTGAGATGGGTCGGTCACGTTGCTCGAATACCTGATAAACGCATCCCAAAACAGTTGATGTATGGCGAACTTGAAGGGGCAGACGTTTAGCTGGTGGACAGAAAAAACGCTTTAAAGACACTCTTAAGTGTCTCTGAAATGCTTCGATATAGACAATACGTGCTAGGAATCCCTTGCGCAAGATCGCCAAATGTGGCGCTGTAACAACAAAGAGGAACCCGAATATCTGAGAATCATCAATATTAGTTGAAGTCACAGAGAAAACGAGCAGCGCGAAAAGACAGAGCACACAACACGCACATATCTAACCAATCATGCTATGCCCCACCTGTGGTCGGGGATTCTGTTCTAGGATTGGACTCTACAGTCACCTCGCACACACCAGAGATGTTCAGCAGCACACGTCTGAATTGTTGTCATCATCGCTCGCGATGGACTGCATATATATTTCTGATGTGCATTACCCACAGAAATGTGAGATGTATTTATGAAATTGAGTTGATGTAAGAGACATACTTTCTTTTTTAAATTTTTACAATACAGTATTAGAACTAGAATTAGCATATCCAATAATACATTTTGTTCATATACCCTACAGATAGGGTTTGAAAAATAGTCTTTAGACTCATTATATTGCTCCTCTGCACGGGAAATTTAGATTTTTTTATTTTGGGGGACCCGTCCAGATGACATACCAGGTGGACTCGCACAATGGAATGAAATGTTGTGTTCGATTGGGCCCCATCAATTCTTCTCTGATTGATGGCACTCCTAGTTTTGTACAAGGGTGGCTGCGTGCATTTGATGAAGGTTCGACCTTCGGCTTCGATCTTTCGTAACATTTATTTGTATCGGCCTTTGCTAAGATCAAAGTGTAGTATCTGTCGTTTGATATCCACGCTTATCATTATATGGCTTACAAAGATATCAGCTTGTGTTTACGGAACTAGCCCGTTTTGATCGAAGCCGAAGGTTTGAAGCTCTCTATTAAGCCACATGGCTACCTTGTACAAAACTGGGAGTGCCATCGATCGAAGGATTGATGGGGCTTGATAGTTTATAAACGTTTTCACGTTCCGCTGTACGGGGTCCACCTGAAAGATACACATCATGGGTCTCAAAAAAAAAAAAAAAAAAAATTTATTTGTGCTGGAGAGGCATGAAGCCGACAAAAAAATTCTACAACAAATGGTTACCTATGTGAAACGCCAATTTATATTTTATATATATATCTCATGTATCAAATTAATGAAAATGTATTTAAATTTATTAGAAATTGTTTAACAAAATATTGGGTACTTGCTGTATATTTTATAAATATAATAATTTATATAATATTACAAAATTTTATTCATAATAATCATTGCATGTAATTTTTGTGCCATCTTCCAGACAATAGACAGATTCTTGAAGTTAAGTGAAATTAAAGTTACCTCCTGTAGAAGACATACAAATAAACAAATGAATATTATCTCCTTACAACTCAACAATGCAGATTTTAAAAATAATTCTCGGTCTGCTTTTGTGTTTGTTTTAGCAAATTAGTATAGTTTGAAACTGCTGATAAATATCCCAGCTGAGTGTAATTTCAGCATATTTTGTGTTTGAATATACACAGCAACAAATTGCCTTCGTCAGTGAAGTCAAGAACAGTTGTCCTAGTGATGTTGAGGTACCGTGTTAGCCTCATGCCTCTAAAATATTAGCTTTAGATTGCCTCTGTATGTGGAGACAGAAATTCTACATCCCTGGATTCCAAATGCGTTGAGATAGAGTTCTTAGTGATATCGAGAGGGACGGTAACACGGGCGTTCTTCATGTTGACACGGAAAACCACAAAAATCCTAATAGTAGTTGAAATCGGTACAGTTGGCTGAACAGTCGATGTATGAACACAAATCATTCCTTTCAATTAAAAATAACAGCAATTTACACACCAGAGGTTAGATCAGGGACTCTGATGATGATACGTCGCCTTTATTTCTGCATAAAATCATATATACTATAGATGAGACTGCAGTAAAACTATTTGATAAATATATCAAAACACGTACACGACATTAGTTTGGACCGTAATATTTAGGTAAATTCATGTAAAGTAAATAAGATTTTTTTATTATTTTCATATTTTTAGAAAGATATATATATGGTAACTTCTTTTTCTAATCTGTTTTGTATAAATCTCGGATTCTCCAAAAGGTGTTAATTCTTTTTTTTTTTTTCATACTATGGGCTCACATGCCTGTGATCTGATATAACCAATAACAGGTTCACCTTAGGTTGAAAAATGCGTGCCTCAGTTTGGAAGAGAGACTTAATTCCTACTTAAGAGACGCCAGTCGACCACTGATCAGGTATAAAGATGGCCCCAAAGAAGAACTTTTCTATAGGTCCTGAGCACACAAGCAAAACTAGCTGATGACAGAGTTGTGTGAGAAAGCCAAATTACAAAAAGGCGCAGGTGAGTCTTTGAGAAGAGACTTGGTGTATGAGCTGAAAATATTTAGAGAGGTGTTGAAACCTGTAGTTGTCACAAAATCACTTGCCAATTGACTGTCTGTAAAGATGAAAAGCACATATATATATACTACCTCAACTAAGAAACACATCTTGTTTTTTATCTCACAGCATTAGGATGAGTAAGAGATTTTAGAACGGCTTTTGTGTTTGCTTTCTTCTTTCTTATGCCTGTTCTTTTGACCAAAATTGTAATCACTCTTGTGATATGTTTGATCTTTTTGCCAAGAACTTGTATACGTGTTGCACATTGGTTTCAGTATTCTTAAACACATAGACTTCATATTTAGGATATAGCACAAAGCCAGGCTATACTGGAAATTCCAAGCAGGACTTGTCATTATCATGCCCTCAGGAAATGTAAACTTTACACACAGCAGGGCGGCCGCCGAACAATAGTTGCAACGACGGCAATACACAACCTTGTCTGTAGTTTATTGTAACATGCACAAAGTGACGAACGGTTACATCGCCTATTCGGTGGTCAAACCAGGTGAGGGTAACCGATGGGTCTAACGGCATCGGTAATTCAGCACTGTCTGCCTGTGCATGCAAAGACCATCCGCTGACTTCGCGGATGAGGCCACCAGCTGGCTCAACGGTTAGAAAGGCGGATCGGCTGCAGCAGAGCGGCGTGGGACCGCATAGAGCAATGGCGAGGCACTTTAGGAAAGCCCCTTGGTCATCCACTGCATCTGGCACTATCTCCAGTCAGTCTCGACTTTGTCTTGCCCTGGATACAGATATCCTTGACGAGAGAGAGTGAGGTTGACGAATAGCGCAACTTTCTTCCTACTATAATCCAAATACAGCGCTAAGCAGTTTCAGACAACCACACACAACACAAATCACACAACATGAAGAAAATTGACGCAGCCCACCATAGGCGTGGAACGTGCGAACACTAATATTAGATAACAACAAACTGAAAGACCTGAGAGACGGACTGCACTTCGTGGCTGTGAGAACTGGCATTAATTACGATACGGACATAGCTGTCTTGAGTGAGACCAGACCACGACGAGGGTCAGCTGTCGGATGGGTGGTGGTTACACTTTCTTTGAGTGGGCGCTTCAATACAGAACGTCGGGAATCTGGTGTAGGTTTGCTGTCAAACCTAATTGTGCTATTCACCAGACCTCTGCAGGCCAGTGACAGAGGATGACTTTCAGATCTCACTAGAAGAAAAAAAAGAGTGCCACTTCATCAGCATCTACACCGACAATGACAACCAAGCGAAATCAAGGATGGTTTCTACGAGGACCCGATCAGCCATCCAGCGGTCCTGGCGTCCAGAAACTCACTGCTCGGGGACTTCAATGCCAGAGTAGGACAGACCATCGGGTCTGGGATGGAGAATAGAGTACACGGCGTGGGCAAGGCAATAGTAATGGGTTTCTATTATCAGACTATGTGCTGCCCACGACCTAACAATCACAAACTCCTTTTGCTCTGTCATCAACCCGGAAACAAAACGTCATGGATGATCCGCGTTCCAAACAATGGTGAATCTTCATTGACTACGTCATCGTAAGTGGAAGTGACAGACGTGGACGTCAGAGTCAATAAAGGCCAGTGTGCGGATAGAATGTTGGACCGATCATAGATTGATCGTGTCAAAGCTCAACCTCCGCATCGGCTCTTGAAAACGTCACCAGGTCGCAAACCAACAAAAAAGCTGACAGTCTCCAAATTGAAAGCTCCGTTGTCACCGAAAAGCTTAATAAGAGACCTGGACGACAAGCTGAAGGACCTTCTGGTTTGGCAAACCAGCGTGGACGAGGACCGATCACCAGAGACACCGGTGTGTACCTATCTACCCTGAGCCTACAGGACACTCTGTACGCAAGAGCCACGACTGGCTTGACGAAAATGACGAAGAAATAAAGTCTATCCTTCACGAAATACGAGATGACAATGAGCCCATCAAAATGACTCATCATCATAAAAAACAGCTCAGATGCTCCGAGAAGGGCTCAAGAGAGAATTAGGAAATTGCAGACGCTTGGCTAAAGAATCTGATGAACTGGATATATGTAGACAGACATGATTCCAAACGTTCTATGATGCCCGAAACTGCTTATGGCTCCTCAACATTCTCACCCCAATTCCATACTTCTGATGCAGATGAGCAAGGCTAACAATTGACAAGCTCAGATACTAACTGCTGGGCAGTGAACACTTGCTCCCATGTCCTCAAATCATCCATCCACTATATGTTATGAAGCCATAGAAAGCATGCCCAGGTCCCAATCACGCAAAGTTTCTGAAATTCCACTCACCTTTAGCAGGTCACAGCAATGTCAAGATGCCCGGGTAAGGAAGGCACCGGGTGTGAATTACCAACCAAAGTCTACAAAGAAGGAGTGCGGCTCCATGCTGATAAAATTGACAAGAGTTACTTACATCCATTTGCGCAACGAACGCCAGAATTAAACGACGCCACTATTGTCCACCTGTACAAACGCAAAGGAAACCGCCAGGCTCGCGATAATCACAGGGGATCCTCCCGCTGTCGTGGGTTGTAAGATACTGCTGCAGAGTCCCCACCGATTAACCGATCACCTGGAATAGGACTTACCTGAGACCCAATGTGGCTTCTAGAGCAGTGGTCGGGAACAGCAGATACGACATTTGCTGCTCACCAATTACATGTGAAAATGCCAGAGCAGCACCGTAAATTTCCATGGGGCCATCCATAAATTACGTCAACAAAATATTAGGGGGTGAGAGGGGTCTGGAAAAGTTTTGACACCACACATGGGGGGAGGGGGAGGCAAGATAAATTGACGTCAACAATGTCATTTTTATTTTAACCGGATTGAGCTCTTTCCAAGGAAGTAGTCTTTGGCATCAATGTATCATATTATGTGTTTATTCTCTTACTGGGATCAAGGATAAGATTAATACATATGGTATTAATTCAATATGTTTAATTTGATACTGCATGGTCTTCTATTATTAATAATTATTATATATTTAATAGAAGTTCATGGAATGCTGACACTATAAATTCACAGACTGCTCTGTGTGAAGCCAAGACAATTTCATTGAGTCTAAGAAACTTGAGAGCTCAATATACATGTGTCAGATTTTACTATGTGTATGATACTAAGAGTATGTATGCGATATGCCTTAAAGACGCATGCCCATATAATAAAACTAGACAAGGCACACAACCATAGATGAGTAACTAAATAATTAAAATAGTAGTAGACCTTTCTTTATCATTAAAACAAAATAACAGATATAATGGAAAAGAAAAATTATTATTATTCGGTAACATTGTATAATATTAGAGCGAGACAATCTCAGGGTAGCTAGGTAGTAGGGGAGATCGGTACCGAAATAACCAGGTACTGAACAACCAGCGCCCCATCACTTACCATTAGTCAACTACATGCTGCTCTATTTAGACTTCCTGCTGCTAGCGGTAATTTTTGTTTTTATGACGTGAAAGGGTTTTGATTTGATTGAAAAGCAGTTATGAACTTTGCGGCTTTTCATCATCAAAAGTTTGCTAACCAAAGATCAAGATTGGTACAAAACCATGTCAAGAACAAGTCAATACTTTTTGCAAATTGTGAAATGCCATAATGAAAATTGTTGCCAACCAATTCGAAGCTCATATTTTGATATTGTTGCCGATAGATTCCTTCCACCACCAATTCCAGTCTGCCAGACTACTGTAGGCCTTAAAGCACCTGATGCATCTGAGAGCGACTTGCACAGATTTCCTTCTCTTTTCTTCAACCAGTCTTTGAAACTTGATAACATGTTACCTCGATCTGCAAAGGCATTCAAAATTCTTCCATATGATCTATATTGTCCTTCCATTCAGTCGTCGTTGGTTGAACGAATTTGCAAAATCTGTCACCTCTATGTTGCTTCACAAGTCATGTTGAAGAAGCATGTTCAACTGCACCGACAACGTGATCTTGGACCTGGGCAATTAGCACATGCACCTCCTCAACCACAACGTATTCGGCCAGTGCAAGTGGCTGCAAAAGGCATATAGAACTGATGGCATTTATTGCTCATAGAGAGATGTTAAGCGCAGAATGGTTAGACGAAGATGATGTAGACTTGTCTGATATGTTGGTTCCAGAAGGTGACATCAATGATAAATCAGCGACAATGCCCATTGTAACAATAGAGGAACATTTGGCTTCTCCGTGGGAAGATGATAGAAGATAGAAAAATTTGAAAAACTGACGGCAAAATAGGCCTATAAAGTAGTCTGTTTATAAATTCAAAGTTTAGTCAATTTGAAATATGTTAAACAATGTAAAAAGTGTAATATAATTCATTAATAATTTGTGTAGACCTTTTATTTGATTTCTGCATTAATATTTATACTAAGCGAATCGTATAAAATACGGTTCGTCTGTTTTTTTAAAATATTTGTTGACATAATTTTATTAGGGGGTCGCTGAAGTTTGACAGTTGTTACAAGGGGAGGGGGTCAAATATTGCCTAAAAGTTGTTGACATAATTTATGGATGGCCCCTATATGGTCTTTGTCGATCTGACGGGAGGCTTTCGACATGGTCAACAGAGAGGTCTATGAAGATCATGGACAAATTTGATGCCCAGTGAAATTATTACGATCGTCCAAAGCCTTCCAGGTCACCAATGGCGTCAAACAGGGCTGTGTACTTGCTCCAACACTCTTCAGCATGATGTTTGCTGCCATGCTCACGGACGTCTTTTGGGAAGGCGACGAACATGGGGTAAAGATTAGGACAGACGGTAACCTATTCAATCTTCGGAGGTTAAAATCCTCCACCAAGGTAAAAGAATCAACTATCTCAAACCTGTTGTTTGCTGACGACTGCGCCCTCGCTACCAACTCTGAGGAAGAAATGCAGACTTACATGGACAAGTTCTCAATGGCCTGTGATAAGTTTGGCCTCACCATTAACACCAAAAACAGAGATCATGTTCCAGCCCGCCCCTAGAGAACAGTATTACGATCCAGTCATCAACATTAAACACCAGCGTCTCCTGCCAACGGACAACTTTGCCTATCTTGGCAGCCTCCTATCCAGATCGGCAAACATAGACTCTGAGGTCAACAATAGGATATCCAAAGCCAGTGCTGCGTTCGAAGGTTACGGTCACTCTAAGCGAGAGGATAAGCATAGCCACAAAGCTGAAAGTTTCAGGCCATAGTGCTAACTCACGCTGCTGTACGCAAGGAGTATGGACAGTGTATAGCAGACACGCAAGAAAATTAAACCATTTCCACACAAGCTGTCTAGAATACTAAAAATAAACTGGCAGGACAAAATTCCGAAGCGAAGTCCTCACAAGAGCAAAGATCCCAAGATCAACACACTGTTGCAGAAGGCCCAAATGAAATTGGTCGGTCACGTTGTTCGAATGCCTGATAAACGCATCCCAAAACAGTTGATGTATGCGAACTTGAAGGGGCAGACGATCACTGGGACAGAAAACGCTTTAAGGACACTCTAAAGTGTTCTGAAATGTTGATATTGAACCTGTGATGTGAATCCTTGGCAAGATCGCCATATGTGGCGCTGTAACAACAAAAGAGGAACCTGGGAAAAGCTGAGAATCATCGTATTGTTGAGTCACAGAGAAAACGAGCGGCGCGAAAAGACAGAGCACACAACACGCACATGTCTAACCTTAATCATGTATGCCCCACCTGTGGTCAGGGGTTGTTCCCAGGATTGACTCTACAGTCACCTCCGCACACACCAGAGATGTTCAGCAGCACACGTCTGAGATTGTTGTCATCATCGCTCGCGATGAGCTATATATTTCTGATGTGTATTACCACAGAAATGTGAGATGTATTTATGAAATTGAGTTGATGTAACAGACATACTTTCGTACATTTATTTGTATCAGGCATGAAGCCGACAAAAAAAATTCTACAACAAATGGTTACCTATGTGAAACGCCAATTTATATTTTATATATATATTCTATGTATCAAAATTAATGAAAATTTATTTAAATTTATTAGAAATTGTTTAACAAAATATTAAAATTGCTGTATATTTTTATAAATATAATAATTTATATAATATTATAAAATTTATTCATAAATAACTATTGCATGTACTTTGTAAGTATCTACTAGACAATAGATAGATTTTAAAGTTAAGTGAAATTAAAGTTACTCCTGTAGAAGATATACAATAAATAAATGAATATTATTCTCCCTTATAACTCAATAACGGTATTTTAAAATATATAATTCGGTCTGCTGTGTGTTTGTTTGTACAAAATTAGTGGCTTGAACCGCTGATAAATATCCTAGCTGAGGTAATTTAAAGCATATTTTGTGTTTGAATATACACAGCAACAAATTGCCTTCGTCAGTGAAGTCAAGAAGAACAGTTGTCTCAGTGATGTTGAGGTAACGTGCTCGCCTCACGCTCTAAAAATATTAGTTTCTCGTTCTGTATGGAGACAGAAATTTACATCCCTGATCTCAAATGTTGCTGAGATAGAGTTCTTAGTGATATCGGAGAGGGACGGTAACACGTATGTCTCATGTTGACACTGAACAATTACCAAAACTCATTAGTAGTTGAAATCGGTAACAGCTACGGAACAGTCGATGTATGAACACAAATCATTCCTGTCAATTAAAATAAAAACAATATTTCACACACCAGAGGTTAGATCAGGACTTCGATGATGATACGTCGCCTTTATTTCTGTGGCTAAAATCATATATACTTATAGATGAGATTGCAGTAAATCATTTGATAACATATCAAAACACGGCAGTCAGACATTAGTTTGGACCGTAATATTTAGGTAGTAACTATGTAAACCAAATAAGATTTTTTTATTATTTCATATTTTGAAAGATATATAAGTATATAACTTTCTTTTCTCTTAATCTTGTTTTGTATAAATCTCGGATTCTCCAAAAGGTGTTAATTTTTTTTTTTCATGTTTGTTGGCCTATATGCCTGTGATCTGATATAACCAATAAAAGGTTCACCTTAGGTTGAAAAATGCGTGCCTCAGTTTAAAGAGACTTTAATCTCCTACTTAAGAGACGCCAGGTCAGACCACTGATCAGGTATAAAGATGTCTGCAAAGAAGAACTTTTCTATAGGTCCCAGCACATGGGAAAAACTAGCTGATGACAGAGTTGTGGAAAGAGTTAAATATAAAAAGGGCGCAGAGTCTTTTGGAGAAGAGACTTGGTGTATGAGCTGAAAGACAAGAGAGAAAAGTGAAAACTCAGAAGTTGTCAGCAGCAAAACACTCTACACCACTGCTTGTAAAGACGAGTGCCACATACACACCTATTAAGAGAAACACATCTTTGCTTTATCTTTGCTAGCAGCATAGGGGATGGGAGGAAGAGATTTTTAGAATGGGGCTTTTGTGTTTGCAAGGTCTGTCTCACGATCCAAACTGCAATCACCATGACATGCCTGACCAGCCACAAACCTGCACACGCTCATACACATGATGAAAACGTCAACTCCCAAGACAAACACGCCGCTGAAACGTTGACAACGTTCAACAACCCACCAATCATGTTACTAAAGCAAACGGACGCTGACAACAAACGAGTGAAGAAAACGAAGGCTAACAGAGATGAAGTGTTTCATGCAGAATGTTGGGTGTAATAAGAAGAGACTGTTGAGAAATGAAGACATCAGAAAAAAAGTGGGTGCTAACATCAGTACTAGACTTTCATCAAGAAACAACAAATTAAATGGTTCGGCAATGTAAGCAGATTACCATCAGACAGTGCACCCCAAAGAGCAATGCTGCTCCTATACAATGGGTACAAAGCAAAAGGCCGGCATACGCAAAAGATGGACCCCGTGAGATTAGAGAGGCGACGAAAGAGACTATCTCACGAAGCGCATACTATGGCCCGTTTTAGAGCCCTCTTCCTGACCTGACGCTGTGAGGCATACAGGATCTGAGAAAGACAAAGACATTGGGTTTGGTAGGCCTCTTAAACACATAGACTTCTACACATTTAGGACATAGCACAGCCAGGCTATACTGGAACCTGGCTATGATTCCTCCCGCTCGCCATCGCGCCCTTTGTGGAAATGTAAACTTACACACAGCAGGGCGGCTGAACAATAGTTGTAACGTGACTACAACACACAACTCTTGTCTGTAGTTTAGCTGTAACATGCACAGCGACTACAACGGTTACATCGCCTATTCGGTGGTCAAACCAGGAGGGTAACCGATGGCCCAATGGCATCGGTAATCTAGGCACTGTCTGCCTATGCATGCAAAGACTGGATCCGGCTGACTTCGCGGATGAGCCCACTGGCTGGCCTAACGGCAGAAAGGTGGATTACAGCAGAGCGGTGTGGACTGCATAGAGCACGGCGAGGCACTTTAGAAAGCCCTGGTCATCCACTGCATCTGGCACTATCTCCAGTCGTCTCGACTTGCCCTGCCCCTGACACAGTATAGTCCTGGACGAGAGTGAGGCTGACAAACAGCGCAACTTTTCCTACTATAATCCAAATACAGCTAAGCCAAGCAGTTTCAGACAACTACACACAAACACAAACCACACAACACGAAGAACACGCTAAAGCCTCACCATAGGGGCGTGGAACGTTGAACACTATTAGATAACAACAAAGCTGAAAGACCTGAGAGACGGACTGGCAATTTGTGGCTAGAGAACTGGCACGCTACGATATCGACATAGCTGCCTTGAGTGAGACCAGACTCCCTGATGAGGGTCAGCTGTCATAAGTGGGCGGTGGTTACACTTTCTTTTGGAGTGGGCGAGCCAATACAGAACGTCGGGAATCTGGTGTAGGGTTTGCTGTCAAATCTCATCTTGTGCGCGGCCTCACCAGACTCCCAAAAGGTGTCAGTGACAGAGTGATGACTCTTCAGATCTCACTAGGAGAAAAAAAGAGTTCCACTTTACTCAGCGTCTACACCCCGACAATGACAAATCCAAGTGAAATCAAGGATGGTTTCTACGAGGACCTTGACTCAGCCATCTCAGCGGTCCCAAGGTCTGGCAGTTCATCATACTCGGGGACTTCAATGCCAGAGCAGGGCTGAGACCATCGGGTCTGGGATGGAGATTAGGAGTACACGGTGGCGTGGGGCAAGTGCAATAGTAATGGGTTTCTATTACTCAGACTATGTGCTACACACGACCTAACACCACAAACTCCTTGTTTCGTTTACCAACCCGAAACAAAACGTCATGGATGCATCCTGCTCCAAAATAATAGCACCTCATTGACTACGTCATCATGAAAGTGACAGACGACGCGTCAGAGTCACAGCTATGTGCGGAGCAGAATGTTGGACCGATCATAGATTGATCGTGTCAAAGCTCAACCTCCACATCGCTTCAGAAAACGTCACCAGGTCAAACCATCAAAAAGCCTCGACGTCCTTAAATTGAAAAGCTTCCGCTGTCACTGAAAGCGACAGAGACTTGATGATAAGCGAAGGATTTCGTTTGGCAAATCAGCGGGATGAGGGATTGATCGTTTTCAGAGACATCAAATGACATCTACTTTCTGAGCTCATAGGACACTCTGTACGCAAGAGCCACGACTGGTTTGATGAAAATGAAGAAGAAATAAAGTCTATTCTCCTCGCGAAACATGGGACATACCGAGCCCATCAAAATGACCCATCATCATCCAAAACAGCCTTTCCTAGATGCTTGGAGAAGGGCTCAAGAGAGAATCAGGAAATTGCAGGACGCTTCTGGCCAATGTTAACTGACGAAAACCTCTATCATTACCAATGCCGATTTGTGGCTGCTTATGATGCCTTGAAATTGTTGAGGGAGCCTCAATATTTCACCCCACCCTATACTGACGCAGATGGAGCAAGGCTATTAACTGACAAGCCTCAGATACTAGACCGCTGGGCAGAACACTTCAGTTCTGTCCTCAACCATCCATCCACTATATGTTATGAAGCCATAGAGTGCATGCCCCAGGTCCCAATCAATGCCAAGCTTGATATTCCACCTACCTTAGCAGAGGTCAAGAAGGCAACAAGCCAGATGTCCAGCGGGAAGGCACCGGGTGGGGACTCAATACCAACCAGGTCTAAAAAGAAGGAGGGCCCACGTTGATCAAAAAATTGACAGGTTTTTTACATCCATTTGGTGAAACAACGTGCCACGGGAAATTTAAAAGGATGCCACTTTGTCCACCTGTACAAACGAAAAGGGAAACCACCAGGCCTGCGAAACCCGGGGATCTCCCCCCCGCAATTGTGGAAAAATACTGCCAGAGTCCTCTCAATCGTTAACCGATCACCGGGAACGGACACCCCCTGAGACCCAATGTGGTTTGAGCAGGTCGGGGAACAGCGACTGAATTTCCTCACCAATTACAGGAAAAATCCGACAGCACCGTAACCTCTTTTGGTTTTTGTCGATCGACGAAGGCTTTGACATGGTCAACAGAGAGGGTTATGGAAGATCTGGAAAATTTTGGGATGCCCGTGAAATTTACGATCGCCCAAAGCCTTCCAGGCCCCTGGCGTCAAACAGGGCTGTGATTGCTCCCACTCTTCACATGATGTTTGCTGCTATCTGGATGTTTTTTGGGAAGGCGACAAACGGGGGGAAAAATTAGATACAGGACAGAGGGTAACCTATTAATCTTCGGGTTAAAATTCAAAAGGAAAAAAGAATCCATTCAAACCTGTTGTTTGCTGGACCCCCCTCGCTACCAACTCTGAGGAAGAAATCGACCATGGACAAGTTCTCAATGGCCGTGATAAGTTTGGCCTCCCTTAACCCAAAAAAACAGAGATCAGTTCCACCCCGCCCAGAGCAGTATTGATCAGTCATCCTTTAAAAACCAGCGTCTCCTGCCAACGGACAACTTTGCTATCTTGGCAGCCTCCTATCCAGATCGGCAAACATAGACTCGGGAGGTCAACAACAGGATATCCAAAGCCAGTGCTGCGTTCGGAAGGTTACGTGTCACTCTGTGAACGGAAGGGATAAGCATAGCCACAAAGCTGAAAGTTTACCAGGCCATAGTGCTAACCACGCTGCTGTACGCAAGCGAGACATGGACAGTGTATAGCAGACACGCAAGAAAATTAAACCATTTCCACACAAGCTGTCTCCGCAGAATACTAAAAATAAACGGGCAGGACAAAATTCCAGACAGCGAAGTCCTCACAAGAGCAAAGATCCAAGCATCAACACACTGTTGCAGAAGGCCCAAATGAAATTGGTTCGTCACGTTGTTCGAATGCCTGATAAACGCATCCCAAAACAGTTGATGTATGGCGAACGAGGGCAGACGTTTAGCTGGTGGACAGAAAAAAAGGCTTTAAAGACACTCTTAAAGTGTCTCTGAAATGCTTCGATATAGACAACACGTGCTGGAATCCCTTGCGCAAGATCGCCAAATGTGGCGCTGTAACAACAAAGAGGAACCCGAATATCTGAGAATCATCGTATTGTTGAGTCACAGAGAAAACGAGCAGCGCGAAAGACAGAGCACACAACACGCACATGTCTAACCTTGATCATGTATGCCACCTGTGGTCAGGATTCTGTTCTAGGATTGGACTCTACAGTCACCTCCGCACACCAAGAGAGGTTCACGCACACGTCTGAGATTGTTGTCATCATCGCTCGCGATGGACGGCTATATATATTTCTGATGTGTATTACCCACAGAAATGTGAGATGTATTTATGAAATTGAGTTGATGTAACAGACATACTTTCGTACATTTATTTGTATCAGGCATGAAGCCGACAAAAAAAATTCTACAACAAATGGTTACCTATGTGAAACATATTTATATTTTATATATATATCTCATGTATCAAATTAATGACAATTTATTTAAATTTATTAGAAATTGTTTAACAAAATATTAAAATTGCTGTATATTTTTATAAATATAATAATTTATATAATATTATAAAATTTATTCATAAATAACTATTGCATGTACTTTAAAGTATCTTCCAGACAATAGATAGATTCTTAAAGTTAAGTGAAATTAAAGTTACCTCCGTAGAGACATACAAATAAACAAATGAATATTATCTCCTTTATAACTCAAACAACGCAGATTTTAAAATACATAATTCGGTCTGCTGTGTGTTTGTTTTAGCAAAATTAGTGATTTGAAACTGCTGATAAATATCCTAGCTGAGTGTAATTTAAAGTATATTTTTGTGTTTGAATATACACAGCAACAAATTGCCTTTCGTCAGTGAAGTCAAGAACAGTTGTCTCTGTGATGTTGAGGTACCGTGTTAGCCTCACGCTCTAAAATATTAGTTTCTCGTTCTGTATGGAGACATACATTTACATCCCTGATCTCAAATGTTGCTGAGATAGAGTTCTTAGTGATATCGGAGAGGGACGGTAACACGTATGTCTCATGTTGACACTGAACACCACAAAAACTCATTAGTAGTTGAAATCGGTAACAGTTGGCTGAACAGTCGATGTATGAACACAAATCATTCCTTTCAATTAAAATAAAAACAATTTTTCACACACCAGAGGTTAGATCAGGGACTCTCGATGATGATACGGCGTGTTTCCTTATTTCTGTGGCTAAAATCATATATACTTATAGATGAGACTGCAGTAAAACTATTTGATAACTATTCAAAACACTACAGCCGACATTAGTTTGGACCGTAATATTTAGGTAGTAATCTATGTAAAGTAAATAAGATTTTTGTATTATTTCATATTTTGAAAGATATTATATATATATATATATATATATATATATATATATACTTCTTTTCTCTTAATCTTGTTTTGTATAAATCTCGATTCTCCAAAAGGTGTTAATTCTTTTTTTTTGGTTCATGTGTGTTGACCTACATGCTCTGTGATCTGATAATTTGTGATATGTTTGATCTTTGCCAAGAACTTGTATACGTTGCACATTGGTTTGGTAGGCCCTAAATGCATAGACTTCTACACATTTAGGACATATGCATCCGATTTCAGCCAAACCTCCTTAGTCGTCTCATACGACATGCGTGGCAGGTAACAGTGGTTCTATTCTTTACACCCCAAATTTGGGTCCCGGTAACCACTCGGCATGTGTTTGCTTTATAAACAGTGTTTTCCGTCGACCCCGTTATCTCTGAGGTCCACATTTTGTCTGGTATCCACTGTATCGGAGTAGAACTGCTCTGTGATATTTGAGAGATATATTGAATAAGTATAAACCTATAAGCATGACAGATTCGTAGATAGCAAGCAAACGAACTGACCTGACAGCCGATGTAGTTGTTCATTATTTAGATGAAAGTGATTTCAATTTTGTCTATGGCAAGCGAGTTAGATGATATTGACAGTGATTAGTTAGATCTGAAAAATGATGATTTGTCAATGTCATCTGAAGAAGATAATAATAGCAAAAGTCACGGAGATAGTTCTTGTCATTTGATTGATTTCAATATTATCAGCTGATCAAGATCAAAGTGTGACTCAACTGACTGTGGCAGTGAGTGAGATCAAGTTCTTCCCATATTCATAAACTTATATTTACAATGCACAATGAAAGTGAGCACATTTCTGGTAGAAATTTACCTGAAACAGTTTGTGGTTTGATCTGTTTTTCCCACCTTCACTAATTGAAAACTACATACCTTCGCAAATGGATGTTTAAGTAGAAGAGAGGAACTCATGGTAGGATACGATGATGAACAATCAACTCAGAGGAAAAAGGAAACAGATACCAACCAATCAATAACAATATATTCAAGCTTTTCACTTCTCATAACAATGTCCAAAGAATGTTGATTGTTTCTTTCTGATACGTTTCGTAATTGATCTTTTCTCGTCCGTTTTATTTAGACCAATATTTGTCATCTCTTCTGTCCATGATATTCTCATTATTCTTCTATCAAACCACACATTGTCCACAGTGTCATTTATTGTCCATGATTCACATGCGTATGTAAGAACTGGTTCTACAAATACTATTTTCTCACTTGTAATGATAAGTTTTATAAGATAGTTTTCTCACTTGTAATGATAAGTTTTATAAGATAGTTTTCTCACTTGCAATGATAAGTTTTATAAGATAGTTTTCTCACTTGTAATGATAAATTTTATAAGACAGTTTTCTCACTTGTCTCTCTCTCTTTAGCCTGTTACGCCCCTGGCGTTTAGGGCACAACAAACGTACACCATTCTTCCCTGTTCATGGCCTTCCTCTGTTGTGTTCCAACTATGATTCATTTCCTTCAGCTCTTGCTCTATCGTTCTCCTCCAAGTCGTCTTGGGTCTTCCACGCTTTCGCCTACCCTCTGAGTCCATCTCAGTGCAGTTTTCGTGTCGGAGCCAGTCTCCATGCGCATCACATGTCCAATCCATCTCCAGCGTCGTCTTCGGATGATAGTGCCCATATTCTCTTGTTGCATCGTGCAAGCAATTCTTGATTCGAGATAGTAGTCGGCAGTACACGCGTAAGATTTTTCGCAGACAAGTTGTATGAAAGGCGGAGAGTCTGGACATATCCTGTTCTGTCATTCTCAAGCATTCCGATCCGTACAGCAAAGTTGACAGCACACAGCTGTTATAGATACTAGTCTTGGTTCTGATGCTGTATTGGGCAGATTTCAGGCAGGTCTGAAGGGTCATGAATGCACTTCGTGCTTTACTCAGTCTGTTTTTAAGGTCAGATCCAGCGCCTCCTTCATTGCTAATAACACTTCCAAGGTATGTGAATGCGGTTGTATCTCGGAGGGTTTTACCTTCTAGTTTGACTGGTGCTGGGGT
>JADZMA010001534.1:0-17778 GCA_020796225.1 Arion vulgaris
GATCTAGCGCATTGCGTATATACATTACATGAAAATGGAGCGACGCTTAAGGTTTGGCAGCGGTCAACTTAGTAAATGTGCATGCAATGTAATATACAGATAAATTGCTTTTATTTATTTCAAAACGAATATCGACCTGATTTTTGAAATTTTCTTCCACTGTTAATACTATTTTTTAGTCGTACGTGCTGCTTTTTACTTTACTTTGGTGAATTGTTGATGCACTCTGAGGTCAGCTGGCTTTGAACAACTAAATGACGATTGTTATGCTATGAAAGAGGTCGAGGTTCTGCAGTTCCAAAAACACACGTCATCGAATCTTGTGTATATTAATGTGTACACTCTAAGACTTACGACAAATTGCAAACAAAATTGACAGGATAGCAAACTGTTTTAAATTATTTAAAAACTAATATTGATCCGATTTCAAAATATGTCCACGTTAACCTTTATTTTGTCTCTTCTGCGCGTGTTTTTGCCAACTGGTGGTGATTTAGATGTAAACTGACGGTTATAGCATAGTGAGACAACACACACAGAGACTTGAAATATAGATACAGATAACTTGCCGTTTCATATTTTTATTTAGACTTAAAAGCCGATGTTACTTTAAATATATAGACAATAAATGCAATTTCATGTAGCTTTTCAGAATTTAGGAAGGAAGTGCTGATCCTTTCATATTCTAGCTTCAAAGTGTATGAGACATGGTAGGTCAATTTTTTTCCTGACGTAATGAAATATCGAGTGTGGTCCTGAACCCACAAACCTCATGCATCCGAGTCACGTCACGTGTGCTGTGACTTTTCTCAAAGAGGACCAGGTTAAGAAAGCATCTGAGTCAGTCACGTGCTGCGACTTCTTCTCAAAGAGGACTAGGTTAAGAAAGCATCCGAGTCAGTCACGTGCTGTGACTTTTCTCAAAGAGGACTAGGTTAAGAAAGCATCCGAGTCTGTCACGTGCTGTGACTTTCTTCTCAAAGAAGAGTGACTAGGTTAAGAAAGCATCCGAGTCTGTCACGTGCTGTGACTTTTCTCAAAGAGGACTAGGTTAAGAAAGCATCCGAGTCTGTCACGTGCTGTGACTTTTCTCAAAGAGGACTAGGTTAAGAAAGCATCCGAGTCTGTCACGCGCTGTGACTTTCCTCAAAGAGGACTAGGCGCAGAAAGCATCCGAGTCTGTCACGCGGCTGTGACTTCTTCTCAAAGAGGACTAGGCTAAGAAAGCATCCGAGTCAGTCGCGTGCTGTGACTTTTCTCAAAGAGGACTAGGTTAAGAAAGTATCTGAGCTGTCACGTGCTGTGACTTTTCTCAAAGAGGACTGTTAAGAAAGCATCTGAGTCAGTCGCGTGCTGTGACTTTTTCTCAAAGAGGACTAGGTTAAGAAAGCATCTGAGTCATCACAAAAGGTAGACTTTTCTTCAAGAGGACTAGTTAGAGAGATCTGAGTCTGTCACGTGCTGTGACTTTTCTCAAAGAGGACTAGGTTAAGAAACAAGGCAATTTAGCAAAGATACTTCTTACTGTTCACAGATGACTCCTGAGAGAGCTGCAATGTCCATAGTTTTGTCTAACATTATTGCTAGACACAAAAACTGCATTATTAAGTTCTGACTGAATTTCATACAGAATGACATCATCAACACATTCAGTGATGCAGTTTTGAATTATGTTGGAGGCTCCTTTTAACCTCACTCCCTCACACTCCCAACTCTGAAGATAAGACTCCAACTTACTATCATATTTATAAAGTAATGTGCTGTTTTTCAGCCAAAGGAATGACTTCATTGCACCAGGTTTGACCCCATATAGCTCGATTCGTTCATCTGTGACCTCATATTAGCCTCCACCTATCGGTTGAGGTTTGTGCCTTCAGATCCTTCAGGCCAACTCCGGCAGTGTCTAACCAAGCCGAACAGACTGAAGGTGAAAGGCCAGACCAAAAGGTGGGAGGATGGGTCTCATAAGGTGACAGCGCAGAACCCACAGGCGAGTGGTAAATGCTCACGCAACCAACCCATACCCAGCTGTTAGGACAAATAGCACTTGTCCTCTCTCTCTTGAGGAGGACATCCTTTTTCTTGTCTTGTCTTCTACTTATGACACTTCCTTAAGGCGCATATGGATTAAACTATGCGTCCAGGCACACCCTGCACAAAAGGCCTGGGCTGGTGAGCCCGGCAACAGAAGGCTGAAGTCATCTAGGAGCAGGACGATTCCAGACAAACGGAAGACAGATCTGTCAGCAGGGGGACTGCAATCTGTTCAGTGAGAACAACCTCAAAAAAAGATGTCCTCAGAAACGGGAATGTGTCAGCCATTGGCGGGGAGAATCGACACATACGAACAACTCAAATGGCCATCCGCAAATATTTATATAACTGTGGAAGCCACCACCATGGAAACAGCCAGGCAGTGGTGCGACCGGACCCTGCCTCGAAGGGGTCCACCACTACTGGTGGCCCTGTTGACTCTTGCAAAGCGCCAGGGAAGACAGGGTACATTATCATAGTAAGGATTTATGCCAAAATGGCGTGGCGCTTAAAAAGTCCTGTTCGCACCACCTCACAATTATAAATGGAATGCAGAAGGGGTAACCAACAAAAACGAGATTCAGAGGAACGTCTGCAGTGAACAGAAAAGACTGACATTCGCTGGTATCCAAGAGCACGCAATCTTTAATCCGAACAGATTCAGCATTGAGGATCGGAAAACCTTCGTCAGGATAGAGAAAAATAGACACATAAGGGTGGAGTAGTAACACTGTTCGTAATTCCAGGTCGCAGCGAACTTCAGGTCCACTGATGAGCACAGAATTACAGCTGTTCAACTTCTTATCAACAACACTCAAGATGACACCATACAATATATACTACCAATTTCCATTCAAACTGAGCTGGAAGCTATCAGGTTCAAGATGACAACTGCTTATAGTAGTGAGCACATCAACAGCCATTCACTAAGTTAGCTATGGGATACGCTAGATCCTCGGAGGTGAAGTCTTGAAGAATAAGCCATCACCAACAGTCTTACCATTCTCAACTACCCAGATGATCCTCGAGTTAATACAAAAACACTACTCACGACGCAGTGGCGCACAACGTTACCTCAGATCTGGCATACAGACGACATAATAGGATATCCGAAAGGCAAGTCTGCAGACCAGATTGGAGGTAGACCATAGACCAGTGAAACTCCCCTCATAAATAACATTAACAAGGAGGTACTTACAAATCCTGCCCCTAGTTGGAATTACAAAGGCAGACTGAAGTTATTCTAATATCCAAAGTAGACAACACTGTAAAGAAATTAATCAATCAGGAAAAGGGATGAGATGCACGAGCATTCACACAAAGTCATTTAGATGTTGCAAAGGCTATACCAGAGGGAGGAGAAAACACAAGCCATATTGACACCAGAAATGGAAGTTCTTATGGCTCGCTTTGCAGTGCCAGAAATACAATGAAATCTTGTACCAACGACTAAAATGTAATGGTGCAACACAATAGAGCAAGGTCTTTATGCTAGAGAAAGAAACCAGCAGTGTAGAAATCCTGAAAGAAAGACAGCCTTTGAACACTGGAAAAGATACTCAAAAGTTGGGGAGACTTACAAAGCCTGAACGATGACAACCCATCTAGAGGGAAAACAGTTCTCCAGCAAGGAGAACAACTTCACAGTGAGCGGTTAGCCACCCTGGATGGGCCCAGTGTCATAAGCAAGAAAGCTCATGCTCAGCAAGTCAGGAGCAAGGAAAGCAGTCAGAAGTGAGACAAATGCTACATTCAAAAGCAACAAGTGAAACCCTGTATGGAGGTAGACATCACACTGACTGAGCTAGAGAGCACTGAAATTAATCAAAAAGGCCCCAGACCAGATGTAGTATCAACGACATGCTCAAACAATAGGCCCAATAGCACAGAGTCTTCTACCCAGATTTGGAACAATAGTTGGAGACATGGGAGAGTCCCAGACATCTGGAAAATGCCATCCACCCACTTTCAAAAGGAAAAGATAAAAAGGATCCGCAGAGCAGACCCATAAGTTTGCTAAGTTGCACTGCAAAATCGCCAGAGAGGATAAACTACTAGACTCCAGTGGTTTAGAACTAAACCATAACTGATCCAGCCCAGACAGGTTACAGCAAAGACAGAAGCACTGATGACCAAGGGCATACCCGCACAGGACATAGAAAATGTCTTCCAAGAATAGAAGAAAACCCTCACAGTGTTCTTCGACATGTCTAAGGCCTTCGACAAATTCTGAAAGATGGTTTATACTCAAGCTCTTACGCAGGAATATGGGGTAGAATGTACTATTGGATAAAAGACTTCACCCATAGACAAGCATCTGTAAAATTGGATGGAGGCAAGGTCCCAGATCTTTAAATTACATAGGAGTCCCAATAGGCAGCGTAATGTCCCCATTGCTTTTCCTGGTGTTATACAATGATCTGCCACAACTTGCCCAGACATGTATCAAGCACTTCCATGCTGGGATGATTCTAGGCCAGTGGTACACCAGAGTTTTCTGAACTCTGCCATCTTTAACTCCAGGTGTCTGAACAGCGGGTCATAATGTGGGCAAGTAAATGGGGTCTAGAAATAAACCGGAGCAAAACTATACAACGCTTTCTTTCTCATTATCAACACAAGGAAGAACACTCTAGACTGAAATTTTAACGATGATATCGTTCCCCGTTCACATACTCCAACCTTTTTGAGAGTTAAGCTTGATGATCGTCCCGACATGGAAACATCACATAATGGAAATAAACAGAAAGGCTGGTGAGGAACAAAGTGTGATGCAAAGCTGGTTGAACTACCTGGGAGCTGATAGTCGAATCCTGGAGTCAGGTACACTGCGCAGTTAGACCGACTCTGAATATGCATCATCGACATGGGTTATCAGCATCTATTCAAACAAATCGATACTGGAAAATACAACAGGTGTCTGCGTACCATTTTAGAGCCATGAAATCTACACCAATTGTAGAAATGGAAAAGGCAGCAAAATTCAGCCCTTGAAAGACAGAAGAAGGAAAACAGTTATTCTACAGACTGAAAGGGATCGCAATGCCCTCACCATCCACTGCATGAAAATGACGGCTAGAACAAAGAACAGACTAAAGCGCACAAGTCTAAACCACAAAGCAAAAAAAAGAAATAGAAAAATACACTAACACAAATCATAATTCCATACTGAAGAATTGCTTTGATCATCAGAACCAGACTCATACCGATCAAACTTCTCAACCTCCATCCCTAAATTATTAAGCAAAGATGTCGAGCCTAATCTAGTGAAAAGCAACAGAATGGAACATCTAGCCACATGCTTCCAGAAGACAGCTGATAAGAATTTATGCAGATGATCACAATGGAGGCAACCATGAATGGTGAGCAGGAGCAAAGAGCTGGCACCCAGATGCTACCACTGTGTCTCTAGCGGCCCCTACTGGAAGAATATGTTCCAACTACAAAGTAGAACTTTTAGCCCTTTCTAATGGCAGCACAGCATATTAATAAGCTGCAGCAGTTGCAGTAAGATGTAGAGCTTACAGACTCACTGTCAGCTACATATTCTGAGGCTAAACTACTGGACAGCACAGTAAAAACTAAAAAGAACTTTGCTCAGCTTTCAGAAAGGCAGAAATTACTACAGTGGATTCCATTCACTGTGGCATTGCAGGCAATGAGAGTGCTGGATGTCTTAGCTAAGGAGGGCAGTGTGCTAAAGAGCAAATTTACTAACCTTGTCTTTCAAGAGGTCAAAACCTCATACAGAGAAAACTGCGGTAGACTGGAAGACAACTGGATGATTATGGAAAGACCTTCAAAGACCTAAGCAGAACAGACCAGGTCATTATATTTCGACTACGCACCGGGCACTGCAGACTCAATAAAAGACTTATACAGACTCAGAATATGCCCAAACAGCTCTCGCCAGTGTCAGTACAGAATACATTGAATTGTGAGCATATCCTAGTAAGACTGTCCTTCTTCCTGTGTGAGCTGAGAAGCAACATGTACACACCGCAGTCGTCCTGAAAACTAAGCTTGGGGAAAACTGACAGACCTGGAAGCTGCCCGGCCCAGTTTGTGGTCCTAGTAAATTAAGCGCATGACCAGAGATCGATGAAGAAGAAGAAGAAGAGTCTAATCAGAAATGAAAGGTCTCCTGCCGAGAGCATTGCAAAATGCATGAAATCGGTAGCGCCTGGCAACAATGTTAGGCCTGTGGGAAACACAAACGCACCGTAACAGAACAGCACTGTGTAACTCACATTCGAACCACAATATTCAACTGGCAAGGCAAGGGTCCAACCACATAGCCACATAGATCCCTGATACAATACATGTGCTGTGTGTTCTGTCTTCGAACGCCTGATGTTGACTCACTTGTTAACCATTACTTGTGATTTGTGGCGTGACTTGAGCTTCTGGTGCGATTGAACGTTAAAAATTCCGTTATGCGCCTGCAAGTAACCAGCACATACGACCAGCGATGCTTTTGCGTGGATGAAGCTTAGGGGATGCTTCTAAGGGTCCTACATCGTCGCCCCATGAACCGCCTTTTTATGCCGAAGTGGTACTTATTCGTTGCTTCTCTGCGACCCGGCACCACGAGCGATGCGTTTGTTCATTGTAATGCTAAGGGAATCTTGCCGTTCATTGTAGGGTTTCAAGTTAAGGGAATCTTGCCGTTTGTTGTGAATGGCAACTCTTGTTTAGCTAAAGAACAGCACACGAATTAACTGCCCAATAAGGTTTATGGTTTGAATCCAATTTTCAATCAGTTATGTTTTAAAGCACTACAAACTTTTATACTTTATTAGAAAAAAACAGAAAAACCATGACATCAGCCGCCAGCACTGTGCAAAGCTTTCTCAGTATGATGCAAGTTCTCGAAATAGTGCCGCTTAATTTTTTTACTTTAAACTCTTTTTCCACGCGGATTTATTCTTAAATTTTATAGTTAATTTTAAGTGAGTTACTAAAACGACCCCAACTACTCGTCAATAAATAAACATATATATGTCATTACATACAAATTAAATAAAGGTTTAATTTAGTAGATGGTTGGGGCATGAGACGAATGGAAATCGATCACATACTAAAAACAAACAAGTTGTTCCCCAGAACTTTCGGAGGTAAAGAGGCACCAGCAGACCACTGCTCAGATATAAAGATGTTCAGTAAAGGCTCAATGAAAAATCCTTTTCTATAGGTCCAGCACATGGGAAAGACTATTGGATGACAGAGTTGTGTGGAAAGCCAAAATTACGAAAGGCACACAGGCTTTTGGAGAAGAGATTATGTATGAGCTGAATTCTACAAGAGAGAAAAAACGAAAACCTCAGAAGTTGTCACAGTAAACATTTCACAATTCTTCGGGATCTCTGTCTCTGTAAGACGAAATGACCATATATATATATATATATAAAACTGACAACCTAATATCAGAATGAACATCATTATTGAAAGTAGTATAAGTAAAACAGTAGATATAAACAAGAAATATCACTTCTATAAGGGAAGTTAAACTCCATGGCGCAGTGTATTTATAGCGGGTGCACGGATTTCCGCTCCTTGCGCAGTGGTGCGGCCTGGAAGCGTGGAAAGAGTTAAGATAACTTCAATTGTAATTTTGATTTTCTATTTATGTAGCCCTCTGAAGTGGCCGCCCGAAGCGGCTGCTCTCAGTGTGATCATACATTTGGGCACGGCCTCGCACTGGGCAAACTACCATGTAACAGTGTAACAACAAAGAAGAAGTACTGGGCAATTATATTATAGTTTTTCGTGTTTGTCATGGTTATTGTGTATAATGAATCTTTTCGTGTCGCATATTGGCTTTGGTGAAAACTATTGATATCACAAAAATTGGTATACTCAAACTACCTGATCTATTTCGAACAGCGCACAGGCCAATAATTGATACACCTGCTTTGACGGCATTCAAAGATTAACTATTTTGTACCAATATAATAGTCCGTCTTGAATGGCATATAGTCTTCATTTTATTCCCAACCGCCGAAATGTTTGTGCTTGGTCTAACTTTCTTTTACTTGATACATTTCTCAAAAAACTTCTGTAACATAACATGTCCTGATTTAACATGTTGTGTTGTTTCAAAATGCATTAATCTATACACAACAACACTGGAAATACAGATCACGCGACAAAGCTGTGGTCTTATTTCCCTGAATTTTTACCTAAGCCCGCCAGCCTTTATGTTTATCGGAAATCACCGGAAAGACACAGAGAAAGTTTATCATTATTAGAAAAGAGTAGTTGTCATTGTTGGGACATGTGATGAGAAACACATTTTAGAACTGGGAGTGTAGTTACTGGTAACATGGAGATGATAAGGAGACAGAGAAGACAGAGAGAGAAAATGTTTGATAGCCTGGACTTCATGGCACGGAAGATTCTCAACATCTGAGATAATAGAAAACACCAGAGTTGGATATTTGTGGAGGTCCATCAACGCCTACACCAGCTAAAGGCTACTGGCACCTGCTGATGATGATTAGTAAATATGTTAAAAATTACAAATAAACATTTTAATAAATAAACAGTCTCACCTGAAAAGAATCACAGCGAAATCTGAAATAACAAAGTACATATACGGCTCATAATAAATCCAATTATTTCACAATAGAAGAAGAATTACAAGATTTAATGATGAATGCAATTCCTAGCGTCCTTCATTATCTCCCTAGCAGAGATACAAAGTTGTAGCAGAGACTGTTACATAGACCTGTAATCCCATAGAAAATGATATATATGATACATAGTGTTGTGTGAGACAGGTCAGGATCTGTTGTATATGGTAACAACATTTACATACAATTATACGATTCTAAATGGTTCGCATCAACAAAGGATTGACTTCACTGTTCGGGGTTTTCAACTTGGCTCAATCCATCTCTCCACATAAATGTCAAACTATCTGTTGTATCAATCAAGTGCCATGCCTGCCGGCGTAGGCAATCATGTCTTCTTCACTACTTCCTTAAGCTTGGTGCATGTAATCAAAGTCTCTGACGTCGATTTTGTCGAACCATGATGTCAGGCCATCCAACACCCTCCTCTGTCTTCCACGATCTATCCTTCCCTGAATTTTACCCATTGTCACCAAATGTCTCTAAAACCTTTTCGCATTATATGTCAGAAGAAAATTGATTGTCGGATCTTTATTCTTTTGATATGTTTCTTTGTGTGCAGACCTGATTTAAAAACCTCCACATTTATTTTCTTACGTCCATGAAATTTTCAACATTCTTCAAACCACATCTCTGTGGTTTCCCAATGATCGTGTTGATTGTTTGTCTATTGTCCATGATTCGCTGCCATACATAAGTATTGGCCTCAATATGTATATTGACACTTGCTTTCGCAATGTCACAGTGTGAGTTCACGGTAGTGTGTTCTTCATTTTCATAAAAGCTGCTTTCGCTTGAGCTATTCTACTCCTAATTTACAGCATCTTCCATCTGATGCTAGAATGTTCCAGATACTTGGAATCGATGACTTGTTTTTAGTAAGGTAGTTTTTTATTTTGATATTATGTTGGTGTTTTTATGTTGACAACTATAACTCTGTTTTCTTTATATTGATGTTTAATCTTTTCTTTTCACTTTCTTCTCACTAGTACAGTTCATCAAGTCTTTGCAGATATTGTTCATTTGTAGCCATGAGAATTGTGTCATCAGCGTACCTTAGGTTGTTTATATTTTGTCCACCGACTGCTATTCTTGTCTTTTCTTCTATAGATCTCATGATGCCGCCATATATTGAATAGATTCAGAGAGAGCACGCACCCTTGTCGTACTCCCTAACTGTACGCCTGATAGATTCTAATCTTATTCTCTAGTCTAATGGTTGCGCTTTGCTGCCAGGTACAAACCTTTGGATCAGTCTAAGATCTTTCCTATCAATATTTATACTTAACATGTTGTTGATTATTTCTCCATGTTTTACTTTTATCGAAACATTGAGTAGTCTATGAAACATAAAAGTAAGTCCAACTCTCATTTATTGATCTTATTGATCTTCTTTTACATTATTGTTCTTATTGTATATATTGTGTTATTTGTTCCCCATGTTCAACAAAGCCACATTGTTCTTCCCAACTTCTGGTCTTATTTTCCAGCTGTACCTCATAATAATAATGCTGAAAAAGTGTTTTGTTACGTGACCTCATGAGGCTTATCAGTGGTGTCTTTCGCATTCTATTGTTCCTGCTTTCTTTGGTAGTGCTATAAAAATAGATTGTAGTAAATATTTGGGTACATATCCAGTGTTGTAGATGTCACGAATACTTTATAAAACGCCTACGCCCGTTGCTTCATTTCTTATTGTTATGTTGTTCGGTCCAGAGTTTCGCCTTTTTCGTAAAAGGTTTTATGGTATGTTGATAACTTCTGATGGAAGTATTTGTGGTCCTTCATGGTTGTAATTGATGCTTATTTTTGTCATTATCACTGTATAGGTCCCAATGTATTCTGGGTCCATCTTTCTATTTTCTTCTGTCTGTTTCAATAGATATCTCCTGTTTTGATTTTAAACATCCAGTAGTTGTGCGTTTACTTCTGCCAAGTAAGTTGCTCCGGGTTTTCGCATACGATTTGGGGTCTTCTTGTGCTCTGTTTCGGGACTGTTTGCATTTTTCACTTAGCCACTCTTTCTTTGCTGTTTTTACATTTTTGTTCCTATCTCTTTATTGATTCGGTCATATTCTCGCTTTTATTCTGTTTGTTTTTCCTTCTATTTTCCATTAATTCCAGAATGTCCTCCGTCATCCATTTCTTTTTGATCCGTTGACATGTTGTGTGGTTAGTCTTTGATGTTTGTTGATTGACTTGCCATCTGCCATTGTTCTTCTATTGTTCTATTTTTTCCATAGCGTTATATCTGTTTTGTATAATGCGTTTAAATGAGTCTTTCACTTTGTGTCAGTCTGAGTGCTGAGAGTTCGATATGATGTTTTTGGTGCCCCTTCTTTATCTTCTTCAGTTTTATTTCTACTTCTTTTCTATCAGTAGTATGGCTACTGTCGCAATCTGTGCCAGTCTTGTTTTTACATTTAGCAGTCTATTTCCCTGAAATCGTTTATTTACCGCAATATAGGTCAATTTGATTGTGGTGTGTTGTTATCTGAATTTTCCATGTCCATAGTCTTCGCGATGATGTTTAAACCAAGTGTTGCCAATTATCATGTTGTTTATTGTTGCCCATTCTATATGGTAGTTCTCTTGATTGTTTTTTCCTCCTAGCCACATCCTCCAGTTGTCTCGCTCACCTTTTCAGAGCCTACCTTAGCATTGGTCACCCATTCATAATTGTCACTTCATGAACCTGCACTGCTTCATAGCTATTTGTAACTGGTTGCAGAAACTATCTAATTCTTCTTCTGTACCATCTGTTGTTGAGCGCATATCCAGGCGGATGCTGATATTCACTGTACCCCAGTTTTAATAGCATTACTTCTCTCGGATATTGTCCAGAACTCTTTCAATTATTTTTTGCCTCTCATGTCTAATACATGCCCACTATTTTTGTGTGATTGTTTCCAATCTGAATATATTATTCTGTGAGTTGTCTGAATATAATATTTCAAAGTTGTCTGAATATATTATTCAAAGCTGTCTCGAATATATTATTCTAAAGTTGTCTCGGAATATATTATTCTAAAGTTGTCTGAATATATTATTCTAAAATTGTCTGAATAAATTTCTCCTGCACCTATCCATCTCATTTCACTTATTCCTAATATGTTAAGTCCTGTTGTTGCTGGCTTGTTTGATGTTTTCTAGCTACCACTTTGTGCTAAAGTTCGAATGTTCCATGTTCCGATATTTAAGAGTTGTTTTCATCGGTGTTTTGTTGGTCTGGTTTCATTTCGTTGTTACTGTTACGGTTGTGTTGAGACATGAATTTACTTAGGATATTTACGACGTAGGTTCCTGCTTTCCGCTGGGTCGGGCAGTGGCTATACTAGCCGGGATCGTATCCATTGTCTCTAATTGAGATCAATCTGCTCAACATCTCGAATAGGAGACCATAACTGACATTAATTGTCAGCTGCTCTCACATTCCATTCAGCTACCCAAGCTTCATGGCTCAGTTGACCCAGTAGTTCACAAGTTACCGGGAGAACACTGTGTTGTTGCAAATGCTCGTGAACTGGGATAAATGTATCCATTTCTGCTGATTATCGCATTGTACTAAGCATGAACCCAGCATGTAGCAATAATCATAAAAGCCACAGGAGTGCACTCGTGAACAGAACGGTGTAGTCCGATTCGAATCCACATCGCGAGTATATATATATATATATATATAGGTGATAATAATAACAATTCCTCGTACCGTTATATACATAGGGCCTGCAAACAATTTCAACTACTCCACTTTGTGCAACTCGCCTGATCCCTCCTACATGGAACCGGTACTGGATAATTTTGTCTTCTCAGCAGAGCTACCCATGGTCTCCTCTTAGGTCGTCCTGTCTTTCTGAACCCTTTGCATCACCCTTTCACGCCTGCTTTGATATTCTTGATTATTTCTTTCCTCACAGTGTGTCCAACATATTCCATCTTCCCTTTATTATAATATTACATAGTTCATTATTTTGCACAGACATCTATTTTCAAATGCCTTCAGCTTCTCCATTCTATCTTTAGTCATTTTCCAACTCCGCTGGCATATGTTAGAACTGATGCAAATATTTGATTGAAAACTTTATTTAATATATGGAAAAGTATATAAGTACTATAAGGTAGCAGGCATATCTGAACATATATATCTAATAAACTCTTATATACAATAACAGAGCCGCATGTCGAAAGCGATGAGACAATAGTCTTAGTCGCAAAAGGTTGCAATTTCGTTATCTGGGGAGTGTTTGTAAAGTCAAATCCTCCGAACACAATCTTCATACCACAGGTAGCATATAAGGATCGAGTTAGACATGTGCGGCAAATGTTTGTATTTCACGGAGCCTATATTCTTCCGCCGCAGCAGTACGACGATTATCAGCTACTGAGCTTCCTGGTGCTTACAGCACACATTCCATGTATCTTGCGTATGGGATTCACAGCACGTGGTGTTTGTATCGGGAATCATCATGAGACACTTTAGATTGTCTTTATGTTTTTAGTACTGAGTGACTCTATGTCGTTAATTATCAAAATGAATGTTGAGAAGACATCGTCGCAGCCCATGACCGCACGGTGCTATTTGACTTGTGCCTGGCATGCGGCCTACATTACGATCGGACTGATAGTTTGGAGTGTTGGGACGTTGATGAGAGAGAGAGAGTACGAATGGACCAAATTATGCACTGAAACATGACGTCGACACATTTTTCTTGTAGTAGGGTGCATACTAATTTTAAATGCTTAGGCTGGAAAATTTACTAACCATAAATTAAGAAACCCTGGTATAAAGCTGTTTCTGATAAAGTCATTTTTCTCGTAGAGCTTAGCTGTTAAAGTAGCCCATCATCCTCTCATTGCCTTAACGTATGGAAGACCATGTACTAAAGCACCTCGACTTATCAACTTCGAATGGAGTGAGCTAGGTTGTGAACTTCAATGCTCCTGTTAACTTGTCTAAAATTCTAAACAGAACAGATTCGATAATTATAGCTTGCTCCATCAAGTTAATTGGAGAAAAACCCTTGAATAGAATTGAATGACAAATTTAGGGATTACTGTAAATCAAAATTTTGAGCCCGATTTGCAAATTGTCATAAAGATCAAGAATTGCCGATGTGCAAAATCCGTAGCATCTATGGCTTTTTTTAGGTCATGATATTCAAGGCTGCATGCAAAAATCACTGAGATGAAAAAAGGTAGTTTTCGAGAAAATCAATTTAAAACTGCCACGAATTAATGGACAGACTATAATAGATTTTGTCGATTTGATAAACCTTCGTCCTCTTTGTCTCCCCTCACTATCTGTAATAATTCCAGGTTTCAAACAGTTGTGTCGAAATTAACATTTTCTTTGACAAGTCATGTCTTCATTTCCTCTTTGGTGCTTGATAAAAATTGGGATTTTGTCCTCCAGGGCAACAACATTATGATATGAAGCATTATCTATAACAATATATGAAGGTTTATCAAGAATTGAGAGTACTGTGTTTTCTAACCAGTCTCTAAAAATAATGCATTCATTTTTTGTGGTAGTCCACCGTCTGTTGACTTTGGAGTGAAAAATAAGTTCTGCGTCCTGCAGCAATCCATTTTCTCGCTGAGCATGTGAAGAATAAGGCGTTGTCCTTACTGCTTGGAATTGTCCTCCGTTTAACTCTGTCCACTGACTGTCATTCTTTGTCAAAAGTATGGTGAGCATTAATCAATGATTCATCTAAATGACAATATCATTCCATCCTCGCGTAGCTGACGTATTTTCCTTAAGTAAATGCTTCGTGAGATAACGGGGTTTTGGCTTTTCACAAACTATATTCCTTCCACCAGTGGTTTACGGAAGTGAAACTATAGTCTGTCCTTTAAACGTAGCAGTTTGAAATTGATTTTCTAGAAAACTACTTTTTGGATCTCAGTGAATTTTGCATCAGCCCAGAATATCCATGACGCTAAAATAAAGCTAACAGTAGTTCATAGATGCTACGGATTTTGCACATCAGGGAAATTCCTTTGATCTTTTTTGACAATTGCAAAATACGGGCTCAAATTTTAGATTTTTCAGTAATCCTAGAATTTGTCCATATCATTCTATTCATAGGTGTATTCCATATTAACTTGATAGGTCAAGTAATTATGTGTTGCCCCTTTTTGTGCAATCGTGAACTTGGATACAATATGCAACAGTTAGTCCCCCCGTCGGTCACATTAGACCCCAGGGGGTCTTACTTCACCACAAATTGGGATTGTAGAATTTGGATATGGAAATGTACAGTTGCTATTTCTCAGTCTGTAATCAAAATATGATTTGTATCATCCCGAATCTGATGATTCCATGAGGTTGATAATTGTTACTGGCTGGGCAAATTGTAATCCATCTCGGTGCCAGTACTCGTTTCCTCTCCCGGGGCACATGTTCAACTCACTTCTTCCCGAACTGCATGTCTATCATTGAGAGGGACTCACGTGTCAGAACTTCAACATCACATTTTAAACTGTCCTGTTTGTTTGGCAAAATTTCCCTTATTTTAAACCCCGACAAATCTATCGGATTGAGGTGGCATGAATGGAGGTAGTCACAAAGACGTGTCCATATTCCGAATGATTTTGTCAATATGAAACACCTTTGTCTTATTTGTCATCCTCACCAGGTGCAACAACTCGGGTTTCAAATATGTATCACGAAGCTGACATTTTCCCTTAGAAAAGCCAAGTCCTAATTTGATCTTTTGTATTTGATGCAGTTGGTACTTTTTCTTCCGCTGATACTGCGTTGTGATAGGATGCATTATCCATTACCAAGCATGATGGTCTGTTTAGAATTGAATTAGGTCTTTCTCCATCCAGTGCCTGAAAATATGTCCATTCATTTCGTGTGGTAATCCCACCGTCAGTATTTTTTGGTTTGGGAAAAATAAGTCCAGCGTCATGGACAAGCCCTTTCTTCACTGCTTCCCTTTGTGTTAGAAATACGCTGGCCTTTGCTGCTTGGTTTTTTCTTTTCTGTTCCCCGTCTACTGATCCCATTCTTTAGCATTGGTGTGGTGAGCATTGATCAAGTTTCGTCCAAATATACAATATCATGCCTTGCCTCCGCCGCTCACTGATCTGCCTCAGGTATTTACTTGCGCACAATTAAATGTGGTTTTTCACAAATAATATTCCTCCCGCCAAAGTTTTCTGAAGGTAAGCCGGCGCTTTTAAAATTTTTCATAATCTTTTGAAATGTCTATGCTCAATCTGATTGCTGTTTTAATTTCAGTTTCCTGAGAGTAACAAGTTGATTTGTCGCAAACATTTTCAAGAGCTCCGTCTTATGACATCTATGTCAAAGTCGTCAATTGTTCTTTTCCTTCCTTGCTTGACATTAGTGCATTTTGTGTCCTGTTTAATCCATCGGGAAAAGGATTCTTTTGGACAAGCCCCGTGCGTTCGTTTCTCGGGGTTATGAATATCGCAATATATAGACCTCTCTTAGATTCCTACGGAAGTGTTGGTATAGTAAAACTGTAACCTTCTGCATTGTTATAAATGTGCACTTCAGACCCATTATGAATGTGATATCAATGTCAGTTTTGATAAGCCAACACATAAAGATACAATAGCTTATTCAAATAGCGAGATACACCTATAACATACAACGGATCCCAATTATAACGTCATATGCTCCGCGTTCAATGTCGACTGGTTAGGGCAGGAGTTCGTGGGAAAATTTTTGTTTACTCACGATATTTCAATGTTACCATAATGTATTTTTAGAACAACGCGTCTGTGTACCGTAGATCTGTTACTATTGTGTACAATCCGATGAGGTTGATTTAAATAACCTGAAGAAGAAATAATTTCAAACAACATCAAATTTCTTGGAAAAAATATTTTTTAGCGTCATGGATATTCTAAGGCGCTTGAAAAATCACTGAGATCCAAAGGTAGTTTTCGAGAAAATCAATTTTAAACGTGCTCATAATGGACAGACTATAGCTCTTCTCACAATCTTCCACAAATTTGTTTTATATATTTCAATGTCACAATGTGATAATAGACGACTTTTCAATTTACGTAAAGTAACAAGTTCATTGTACTTGAACATTTTCAAAATTTCACGTCTGATAACACCCTTTTTCAAAATCGTCAAACATACTTTCCTTCTTTGCTGCACAGTTGCCTTTGCGTATCCACAGTTCTGTTTCATCCAACGAGAAAACGACTTTCTATTTAAACCCAAAGGCTTCTATGGCTCTTTTTCTGGTTCTTGTATACTGTGGTACAGATGACCCATCTCTTTTTTTTTGCGGAAATGCACGTAAAAAATTAATGACACTTTTTGCATTGTAATAAATTTGACTTAAAACTCATTTTGTATGTTAAATCAATGACTGTCAACAATATAGAAAACAATATTACAAAATAACTTCACACTAATTTCGATATACGCCTTTAATTAAACGTTCATGTACTACTAATGACGTCATTTCTTCACCAAGTTCAAGCCCGGGGTCGTTTTGGTGCCCGAAAAATGCAAGAACTTTTCCAAAAACCGTGGATTTTGCCATGAATGTTGTTATACTTGGCATCATTTTAAAAAATGTTAAATGGCTGTAAACATAAGTTTTCTTCAACCATGCCAACAAAGGCGTTAAATATATAGCACAAAGAAGAAAACTTCTGATAGTATGATTGTTTGAATGGACAAAATTATTTTTGTAGCGTCGGAACATGTGTAGTTCACATGCAATTTTTTGTTATTTCATCGAATGGTTAAATTTGTTCCGGACTGGAACATTCTCAGCCATTCTTTGATATGTGGACGTTGTAATATGCGTGTCGGACAATCACGTCCGAAAAGTAGCATCTGTCGCCAATGTTTTGGAATTGTAAAAAAAACTTGTTAAAAAGTCATTACAATCAACCTTCTATGAGGAGACGGCACAAACTTGATTGAACTTTTATCTTCCTATCTATCTGTACTATCAGTTAGACTGCAATACCTTTTAGACGTCCCTTTGTGAAAATATTTAAGGGCTGATAAAACGTTCTATTATTTAAAACAATTTTTAAAAATAACCGATAACTCAACACAATTTTAAGAATGCACTAAAATTAATGTTATAAATAAAAG
>JADZMA010001535.1:0-17763 GCA_020796225.1 Arion vulgaris
TTTTGTGCCAGGGCATGCAGGTGAAAGGGGGATGAACGTGAAGTAGGCTTCAGGTATGGCTGCTGTCCAAGCGGACGAGCAATGGACCAGGCTGATATTATAAATTCTTAAGGGAGGGGGGCGTGTACGATTCACGAAATTGGCGGTGAACCCACAACACTAACCAGACTGCAGAACTCAAATTTAAAGTGTGGTGTAGCTCGACAAGAACCTTTATGCTGGCAAAAAAGAAGAATTGAAACCAACAAGAACCGGTTCGTTGGTCGCCACCCTGATGGACATACTGAGGGAGAGATCGGAGCACTTATGGACTAATTTGTTCGACGTGCGTGATGGTGATCCGACGACTAAACTAAACTAAACTAAACAACATTTATTTATATAAAACATATAACACATTTTCTCCATTGTTTACTAAACATGAGTACTGTTGACATTGTCTATAATGATACAAAAGTCTATTTGCATGAACAAGTCACAGATGTTGTTGTAAATGATTTCTTATGTAAACAAAAATCAAAGTAAAAAATATTCTAGTTCTGCTCATGAAATAATACGTGAATATGAATACAAAATACATCTAGTTCTAGTAGAACGTGGACTCTGTTCAGTTCTTTCTTTTCGTTTCTCCAATCCTGTTTGGCCTCACAGCGTCAGAATAAGATGAGATTTTTAGAACGAGCTTTTGTATGCGTTTTCATAAACAGTGGCTTTCGTCGCCTCTGTTATCTCGGGCCCACTTTGGGCCGGTTTTTGCCTGTACCCTTTTATCAGATCATTGCTTTTGAGGTAACATTGCTGTTGGTAATCTGCTATGTGGCAGAAGCAGTTAATTTGTTGTTTCTTGATGAAGTTCAGTACATGTTTACCATTTTTCCCTGTTTTCTTCCTTTCTAAACCCGGTCTCTTTTTATTACTCCCAGCATTCTAGCAGACACCATCTCTTTTTTTCTGTTGTGTTTGATATCTTGTACAAATTTATTCTCTCATAATTTCTTTTCAGATTCTGGGTTGATTTTAAAAAAATGTTTTGTCTATGTTTGCCAGTTGTGTATGCAGGCATAGTCATAACGTTTAATATGACGTCTCTGACTAATTTTTGTTTGACGCCTTGATTATTTTCATCAAAGTGTCCCTAGCCATTTAATCCGACCAGAGATACTTTTTTCTTCTTCTTCTTCTTTTCTAAACGCTCATATCGACCACTTGTTAACCACTCTGTGTGTTTTATGTGATCTGAGCTAAGAGCGATTGTACGTTGTACCAATTATGTGCCTACAAGTAGGTCAGCAAATTCGATTTCTGCGATGCTTTTTATATACTAGTGAAAGCTTACCTAGGTCCTACATCAGTCGCCCCCATACCCCCGGTGGTTACGGGCCCAAATTTTGTTAAGAATAGAACCACTGTTACCTGCCACGCATGTCGTAAGAGGCAAAGTAAGGGTTTGGCTGAAATCGGATGTACATGCCCAAACGTGTGAAACCTATGCGTTTGGGCCTCCCAAAACCCAATGTACAAGATCACGTTCTTCAACGATCAAATCATATCACAAAGAGTGATTAAATTGGTCATAAAGAACGAACGCAAAAGAAGGAGAAAAAGAAGAAAGTCCCTCATCGACATGCCTTGTATCGCAGTGGTGTAGTCTTGCTTCTTGTAATAGATTATTTCGCTACTACATTATACTATCATTTGCTCATGGCACAAAAAATGTAGTAGATTATTTCTACTATCCTATTATCTCAGCGTTCATACCTATCAATCTGAACATTAAATCTATCAATCTGAACATTTCAACTATCAATCTGAACTTTCCCTTCTATCATCTGAACATTCAACTATCAATCCCCGACATTCAACTATCAATCTGAACTTCAACTATCAATCGAAAATTTCAACTATCAATCTGAACATTCAACTATCAACCCAAAACATTCAACTATCAATCTGAACATTCAACTATCAATCTGAACATTCAACTATCAATCTGAACATTCAACTATCAATCTGAATATTCAACTATCAATCTGAACATTCAACTATCAATCTGAACATTCAACTATCAATCTGAACATTCAACTATCAATCTGAACATTCAACTATCAATCTGAACATTCAATATCAATCTGGAACATTCAACTATCAATCTGAACATTCAACTATCAATCTGAACATTAAACCTATCAACTGAACTTTCCCCAACTGGACTCTGGTGTAAGGGCCACCTCTTTCTTCTCAGGTCTGCATCTGGGGCAGTTCTGGATATGTTCTGTTGTCATTTTGCTAAAGCCGTCCAAGACAAACTGTATGGCGTGGCTGATGATCTAAAGGACAGACGGCTGCCTTTATTAGAGAATCCAATCCCAATCTAGTGAGAACGCAGAAGAAAAGAACATTCAACTAATCATGAACATTCAACTTCAATCTGAACATTCAACTATCAATCTGAACATTCAACTATCAATCTGAACATTCAACTATCAACCTGAACATTCAACTATCAATCTGAACATTCAACTATAATCCGAGGATATATCTCATACGAAATTAAATTTGGTTTTTTTTCAAAATAAAAACTAAAAAGAAATATAAACATCTCATTTATCAATACAACATCAAAATTAATCAATAACATACATTTTTTTTCACATTACCACACCTTGTTCTCTAGTAAAAAGTTACAAATGTTCTGCTCTCCTAAATATTTCCTCCTGTTAGAATAGAATGTCAGAGTTTTGTTCTAGGGGTGGGATACGTAGATATCTTGTAGTCATCACGAACCTCTTATCCTAGACTAGCGAATGACTTTGATCTAACTGTCTCGGGACTACCTCTGAATCGCTGAATGCTCTTTTCCCTTCTAGCTATTCTGTGTACCCGTCTACCTGACAGCTGGCAAAATATTATAGTCTGTCCATTAATTCTGACCCGTTTGAAATTGATTTTATCGAAAACTCCCGTTTGGATCTCAGTGATTTTTAAGCAGCCTTAGAATATCCATGACGCTGAGAAATATTTTTTCAAGAAAATTTGATGTAGTTTGAAATATTTCTTCTTCAGGTTATATTAAAATCAACCTCACCGGATTGAACAATAATCCCGATCTACGGGACACGACGCGTTGTTCTAAAATACATTATGGTAAAAATAGAAATATCGTGATATACAACAATTTCACGAAATCCCGTGCACCTAACCCAGTCGACTTTGAAAGCGGAACGCATATGACGTTATAATTGGGATACCGTTGTATAGTTATAGGGGTATCTCGCTATTTGTATGAAGCTATTGTATCATATTTGTTGGCTTATCATAACTGACATTGATATCACATTCATAATGAGTCTGAAGTGCACATTTATAACAATGCAGAAAAGGGTTTCAGTTTTACAATACCAACACTTCCGTAGGGAATCAAGAGGTCATCTATATTGCGATATTCATACCAGAAACGGCGCAACTGGCGCTTGGTCTGAATAAGAATCCTTTTCCCGATGGGTTAAACAGGACACAAAAATACGCAATTTCAAGCAGGACGGGAAAAAACAATTGACGACTTTGACATGATGTCATAAGACGGGGGCTCTTGAAAATGTTTGCGACAAATCATCATTACTCTCAGGAAACTGAAATAAAACTGCAATCAGATTGCAGCATAGACATTTTTAAAAGTACTCTATGAAAAATTGTAAGAGCCGCCGGCTTCACCTTCAGAAAACTATGGGGCCCGGGAAAATTATTTGTAAAAGCCACTTTAATTTGCCCAAGTAAATACCAGAGCGATCCGAGCGGCGGAGGCCCAAACTATGATATTTATATTTGGACGAAACCTGGGTCAATGCTCACCCACCAATGCTAAAAAATGGCAATCAGTAGACGGTGAACAGAAAAGAAAAAACCAACAGCAAAAGGGCCAGGTATTATACTAACACATGCAGGAAGCAGTGAAGAAAGGGCTTGTCCATGACGCTGGATTATTTTCCAATCAAAAGTACCGACGGTAGGGACTACCCACAGAAATGAATGGACATATTTTCAGACACTGGATGGAGAAAGATCTACTTCCAATTCTAAACAGACCATCGTGCTTGGTAATGGATAATGCATCTATCACAACCTGGTATCGCGAAGACAAAGACCAACTGCATCAAATACAAAAGATCATTTGGGGCTTGGCTTGCTAGGAAAATGTCAGCTTCGATGATAATATTTGAACCCCGTTGTTGCACCTGGTGAGGATGACAAATAAGACAAAGTAAAGTAAGTAAAAGGAACCCCTTTTATACCTCGTGTATATAGGTCAATACAGTGTTAGGCCTGTATTTTTCGTTGACCGTCGGCACACAATGGGTGATGTGGTCAGCATCACGCCCCGCCTTCTTCCCAGAGCATGTCTGGTACCCAGTTGAGGCTGGGTCGACCTGAAGCCGTCGTGGTCGGGGAAAAAATTTCCCCTCACATTGCGGGGGCTGAACCCAGACCACCAGCCTTGCCAAGCGAGTTCACTAACAACTGCGCTACAGCGGCTCTCAAATAAGACAAAGGTGTTTCATATTGACAAAATCATTGCGGGAAAACGGCCCACGTCTTTTCGACACCTCCATATCATGCTCAAACCCCAATCCGATAGACTTGTCTGGCTAAAGTAAAAGGGCAAGTTCGAACAGAACAGGACGTTTAAAATGTTGATGTTGAAGTTCTGACACGTGAGTCCTTCTCAATGATAGACATGCAGTTCTGGAAGAAGTGTGTTGAACATGTTGGGGAGGAAGACAGTACTGGCACCGAGATGGATTACAATTTGTCCAGCCAGTAACAATTATCAACCTCATGGAATCGTCAGATTCGGGATGATCAAAACATATTTTGATTATAGACTGAGAAAAAAACAGATGCATTTCCATATCCATGGTCTACCTCATACAATTTGTGAGTGAAGTTAAGACACCCTGGGGTCTAATGGTGAAAGGGGAGGACTAACTGTTGATATTGTATCCAAGTTACGATTACATAAAAAGGGAACAACTTAATTACTTGACCTATCAAGTTAATAGGAATACCTATAATAGAATTGACATGGACAAATTCTGGGATACTGTCAAATCTAAAATTTGAGCCCCCTATTGAATAGTCATAAAAGATCAAAGAATTCGCCGATGTGCAAAATCCGTAAACTATGGACTACTAGTTAGCTTATTTAGCGTCATGGATATTCTAAGGCTCATCAAAAATCACTTAGATCCAACAGGTAGTTTTCGAGAAAATCAATTTCAAACGTGCTCACGATTAATGGACAGACTTATAACTGTGTGTGTCCTGTACTCTTTCTGACTGAGATATTGACTGTTAAACTGTCCCAGGACTATCCTCTGAATCTCGAATGCTCTGTTCTCTGGGTATTCTGTTATCCTTCTACTCTGTCCCGATGGCGAATATTAACTGTGTGTGTCTCTTATTCTAGACTACACTCATTGATTTGTCGATTCTTTCTGTCTGTAACTGTCAATCAGACTCAGACTACCACATTTACTTGTCCCTGGGGACCCCCTCTCTGCTCTATCTTAATTTCATCACTGTCTCTGTAAGTGGTATCCATGTCAAATTCATTTTTATTTAACATATGAATTTTCTTTGTTTCCAATCGTATTGTCCTCTTAGTACATTCTCACGTCAAATCTAGTTGAATGTTGGAAAACACCAGTATAATTGGTTTTCTGACCCAAAAATCAACTAAGCGTTTCTGAAAAAGAATATAATTAACTGGCTGCATGGGAAAGAAAACAGGGCAAAAGTTCACTTCTCTTGACCTAACAGCCCCTCTTGCTAATATATCTGTATCCCAATTCACCGTTACACCTTGCGGGCCCGGCACCACAGGGCGGAGATATTAGTTTAGTTTAGTTTAGTCGCCGGATCACCATCACTGCACGTCGAACAAATTAGTCCATAAGTGCTCCGATCTCTCCTCAGTATGTCCATCAGCGTGTGGCGACTAACGACACCGGTTCTTTGTTAGTTTACAATTCTTCTTTGTCTGCCAGCATAGCGTTCTTGTCGAGCTACACCACACTTAACTTTGAGTTCTTGCAGTCTGGTTAGTGTTGTAGATTCACCGCTATTACGTGAATCATGTACACGTCTTCTCTCCTTAAGAATTTATAATATCAGCCTGGTCCATTGCTCGCCTGCTTTGTACAGCAGCCATACCTGCAAGCCTATCCGCACGTTCATTCCCCTTACACCTGCATGCCCTGGCACAAAAATAAAACTGATCTTTGTCAGCTTAGACCTCCCAGCGACTTCATCCAATGTCTCCTAGCCCATCCTGTTTCAATATTCCTGAGCATACTCATTGAGTCACTGAGAAAACATTTATTTTTTCATGGATAAAAGTCTGTGATTCCAGCCAAACATCGCATTGGTAACCTCCATGATTTCCATAGTGTGACTGCTCGTAGTCACGGCAAAACCACCACTGTCTTCCTTCACAACATCTCCTCCGACCTGAGCAGTGAAAGCTCACGAGCTCCGCACATTTCGAATCACCGAACCATCCGTATAAATGATTACATCATGCTCAGATGCGTTCTCAGAAATCAATGCCTGAACTGCTGCCTCAACGACAAGTGGGTTGTGTTGTCTGCATTCTTTATCAAGTTTGATGCATACAGAAAAAGATGTATCGATTTCTGTTGGCACTGGTATCCACTCTTCACCGGGATCAATGTCTTCAAGTGTACACACCTGATTTGTAACGTAGATCTCCAAGACAAGGATCAGGGTTTCATCACGCAAACACTAGCGCAGCGTGTTATCTATTTCTCTATCGTAGAAGCTGAATTTATTCTCTGTTCTGATATCTCTTCTGTCTTGTCCTGTATTCTATCGTTCTTATGTGTTGATAGATCTATTCTCTCTCAGATTTGGTATCTTTTGTCCGTATTGTTCAGTATTAGATCATTGTGTCGGGGCTAGATTTATAGGAGTCTGTTGTGCATAGTTGCTTTCTTTCATTCTACCATGTTGCAATTTCTACTCTACTTCATTGTGTCTAGCCAGTTCTACTCTGTTTCATTGTGTCTAGCCAGTTCTACTCTGTTTCATTGTGTCTAGCCAGTTCTATTTTGTTTCATTGTGTCTAGCCAGTTCTACTCTGTTTCATTGTGTCTAGCCATTTCTTATCTGTTTCATTGTGTCTAGTCAGTTCTACTCTGTTTCATTGTGTCTAGTCATCTCTACTTTGTTTCATTGTGTCTAGCCAGTTCTACTCTGTTTCATTGTGTCTAGTCAGTTCTACTCTGTTTCATTGTGTCTAGCCAGTTCTATTTTGTTTCATTGTGTCTAGTCAGTTCTACTCTGTTTCATTGTGTCTAGCCATCTCTACTTTGTTTCATTGTGTCTAGTCAGTTCTACTCTGTTTCATTGTGTCTAGCCCTGAGTTTTATACTTTAGAAGTGTGAGATGTTCTCTTATGTTCTATCATCTTCCAGGTCATGAAATGAGACATCACTGATGGCTTCTCTATGATAAATCAGATCTGATACCATGCTACAGTATAACTCCAGATGTGGTACTTTCAAGCAGAGATTTTCTGTTTGTAAAATCTTATAGTTCTCTGTCTGTACACATTTGTGTCCAGTTGGATAATATGAATAAACATTTGATGAAATTATGATGTGGCTGTCCTACAAAGCGTAGGTGTCTAGAGGGGTCGTAATGTACTCACATTCTCAAGGTAAACCACACAGATCCCAAAAGAGTGGTTAACTTGGTTGCTAAGAACGAACGCAAACAAACGAACTTTACCGGTCTTTGCTTGTGGGGGTTTAGGTAGAGTTCTCGTCTAGTTATTTTGTAAAGTAATTTCTTGAGGGTGTATTCAATCTATATTGAAACGTTTGTCTTTTAAACTCCGCCAGTATAGATTTATGTCTTGTTCCTTTACCTAGATTTGTATTTGTTATCACTTCTGGACATCTGATATGATATATAAAGTCAAGATACTATACCTACATGATTCCATGTCTTCTTCTTGTAACTTTGACTAACAACCGACGTCACAGTGGTCAACAATGTTTTGTTGATTTTGTGAGGTCAACAGTAATCTTTATTCACTTTTGTTTGGACTGTGGCTATCATATGTGGGTTGTCACTTGACTGGTTCACGGATATAATCTCAATCTGTGGCTATCATATGTGGGTTGTCACTTGACTAGTTCACGGATATAATATCAATCTGTGGTTTTAATTTGGTGTATGCCACATGACTTTCTTTAGCCATAGTCGTTGGCTGCCAAAGTAGCTTGTCACGTGACTGTTTTTAGTCACAATCGTTGGCTGCAATAAGAAGGATGTCACGTGACTACTTCACAGATTTAATCTTGGTAGGTGGCGTCTGTGGTTTATGGGATAGTGACTCAGTCTATTAACCCCGATGTTCTGAGTTCGAATCACGCTGTGGACAATTTGCTGCAAATTGTTTCGTGTGGAAATTTTTACAAAAGGACGATGGCTCCACCCGTTCAGAAAGCAATATCATACTACTGATCATAATAATGCTTAGAAAAATCACAAACAGCGTTAAAAAGCTGGTGGTTGATTCGCTAAGTCCTGTAAAGGATATGCAATTAACTTTTTAGTCCTAAATCTCCCACATGTTTTCATTCCTATGACCATATCGCGAACAACTCAGACTACCTGATCTGTATCTCTTCTGAGGGCATTGTCTTCAAAACATCAAAGTTCAAGCTCGTTTTTAGTGGTCAGTGCATTTGCAACTTGTGTAGAAAAGCGATAGTTCTAACATTGATTAAAAATGATTTTACATTGACTAACGAAATAGTTGATTCAACTTTAGACGAAATTTGCTGTTTAATTTGACATAAACATAAAAGTTGCATGAACAGTAGAACAACTCAAAGCATGTGTTTAAAAGAAACAGTCGTCCGAGTGGTTACCGGGGCCCAAATTTGGGGTGTAAAGAATAGAACCACTGTTACCGGCCATGCATGTCGTAAGATGCGTCTAAGGAGGTTTGGCTGAAATTGGATGCACGTGTCCTAAACATGTAGAAGTCTATGCGTTTAGGGCCTACCAAACCAATGTGCAACGTATACACGTTCTTGACAAAGATCAAACATATCAGAAAGAGTGATAAAAATTGGTCGTAAAGAATGAACGCAAAGAAGGAGAAGAAGAAAGAAACAGTACAATACACTGATCTATAATTAATGAATTTGTGCAAATTTGCAAAGTAGATAAACTACTTAACCAAGCAAGGAAAATATGAATGGATAAGCAGCCATTTGCAACTGCAATTCTAGTATTACGGAGATCCGATTTGGTTAGAAAGGACATTTGTGTATCAGCTGACATTGTCTTTCGTGTTCGGATGTACTTTCTAAGTTCAGTGATCATTAAAATGGTGCATAACAGTGATACAAACATGAACACGCTTCTCATTGGAAGTGTTGTATATATATTGTATTGGTACATGAAAGTAGTTAAACAGGACTTTAGATTTAACATCGGAAACGTGTCCCCAGGACAAATCATGTACTGTGCGACAACTGGAATGTAAATGATGGATAGTAAAACAGAAAAGATCCAATAAGAAATACAAATATTACTAGAAGTCCTGGCTGTGAGAAGTTGTTTTATTTTAAGTGGGAACTTGACAGCGAGAAACTGTTCAATTGAAATTTTAGTTACGAAAAAAGCGACACAGTTGTAAGACACGTAACTTAAAGGCTGTACAATAAGTTGTCTAAATATTTCATACTCAATCTGCATTCTAGGGAAAGATATATTACCACAACTATTGATTAGACAGTACAACAATTGAGATACAGCTAAATTAAGAAGTGAGATGTTGTTGATGTTGATTGGTTTCTCAGAGTAAAAGATGATAATGTTGAAGATGTTTGTGATGATACCTAATAAGGAGAGTGCTGGTATGAATAGACAGCCAATGAATATTTGAAACAGAACATATCTTTCATCCACAAACCAATATGTGTTATTGGTGGAGTAGGTAGACATGTAACTGGTGTTACGAATATCCATTCTGTGGATAAGAGATTATATACAGTTAATAAATTTCATTATCATCAAATAGCTTGTCCTGAGCAGAACTTGACAAATCTAGAAAAGAATATATCAAACGTTTAAACATTTGTTATGTAAAAATATGTGTTTGAAAATGTGATTAGTCACCAATTTAATGCAGCTCCTGAATATGTTCTCACTATTAATATGTTCCCAACAGTTCTCTGAATATTTTCTCAGTATAAATATGTACCCGAAAGAGTTCTCTGTATATGTTATCAGTATTAATATGTTCTCCAACAGTTCTCTGAATATGTTCTCAGCATTAATATGTTCTCCAGTTCTCTGCATACACATAATTGTTCTATTCTCAGTTATATCTAGGGATGTACATCTACAACTACATAATAACAAATAACGTTTGACTTTGCTGAAACTTGTTTGATTTCTCAGATAGAAAGTTCTAATAAACCGTATTAGTAACATGGAATATGGGGCTGCAACTGTCTCTAGCTCTAACTTTAGAATTTCGTCCTCTCTAGTCTTCTATTAAACTGCTCTTTGCAGATATTCTATCATCTTCCCGGTCTTGAAATGTGAAGCACTATAGCTTCTCTAAAAATTCCATGCTACAGTATAACCCCAGATGTGGTACTTTAAAGCGGGGATTTTCTTTTTTAAAAAAATCTTATAGTTCTCTGTCTGTACACATTTGTCCCCCAGTTGGAGAAATTGAATAAACTTTTGATGAAATTATGATGTGTCTGTTCTCGGTGGGTGTCTGACGGCCAACTATATTTAAATGGCCAATTCGCTCCTTTTTTAAGGGCGGATACATGAGGCGGATACGTAGACAATTTTCAAAGGTTATTATTCTCCTGTATTACTACTATTGGATTAGTTAGTCTGTTGTATTTGTAGTATTCTCTGTATTACTACTATTGGATTAATTAGTCTGTTTATTATTGTATAATTATAATTAAATAGTTATAATTTAATAATTATCTTCCTTAAAAACAAAATAACGATGCCTAGAAAGTGTTGTGTACCAAATTCTAGATCAAATTATGATGGAGATTATGTTAAAGCATTCAAGGTTTCAACTGAAAATCGTCAGGAAATTCAGGACAAATGGATCAAAAATATTCCAGGTCAAGATTGGCTTCCCACGAAACATAGTGTTGTTTGTATCAAACATTTTAGAGAAGAAGATTTAATACGTTCAGATAAATATACAGATGCAAATGATGTAGAACATATTATTGACAGGCTTGTGTATTTTTAAAACCTGATGCTGTTCCTACTGTTTTTCCTAACCTTTCATCTTATATGTAAAAAGCGTCTGTTGTTCTTCGTAAGAATCCAAAAGCACGAGCTACAGCAGTACAAGAAAGATATAATAAGATGTTGAAGATTGGCTGGCGTCAGATCTGATCAGTGATTTTAAAGTTTTTCAGGACAGTTATGAAACAGGTTACAAGATAATTTAAATGCAAAGTTTCTTCAGATTTGTAAAGAAAAAGGAATATGTTCTATTGTACACTGTAATTTTGAACCATGGAAGCACCAGCTATAGGACTAAGTATTAAAATAGACCAGGACATGTCCTTTACTGTTCACCTGAAGGGAGTTTCCATAGAAAAAGTTCCTTTAACTGGCTGTCAAGGGTGAAAAAATTGAAGATGGTCTCATGTTGAGAATCTCTTGTCATTGTTTATAAAAAGATTTGAAGATGATCGAACTGTTGACTATTACATGACAAAGGCACATGATAATCTGGTTGAAGCAATTAGTTTATCATCCACCACCATAAGCACTAGTGTTGTGCCAGAAAAACACTTAATTCCTCGCTGAACAGTTGCAGCTGGTCAGAACTCCAGATAACAGAAAACAGTGCACAGTAACACCAGTGTTTTGCATTTATGACTTTTATAAAATCCCCAGTATGCTATAGATTTCTGAGATCAAATTATCTGTGTCTTCCCCATCATGGCACACTCAGAAATTTAATTATACCATTGACAAAGTCTGTAGATTCTGACATCAGCAAATATTTACAGATCAAGAGCAGCAAACTTTCTGCAACTGACCAATTGTAGTCATTCAGATGGATGAAATTTATGTCAAAGCTTCACTAAATTATACTGAGAAAATTGTTTGGGACAGCACCCAAATGCAGTCGAAAGTGCTACCACTGTGCAGACATTTTTATTTCTTCAGTTTTTGGCAATTACACTGAAGTGGTTGGACAAATTTCCCAATGAAGAAGATGACAACAGATGACTTACAAGAAATTTGTTTCCCAGACTACAGACAGTCAGTCCGTTGGTTTAAAGTCCTGGCTGTTATTGCGGATAACAATGCAGTAAACAGAAAAGTGTACAAACAACTTGCAGGAAGTTCACAAAATGCATACACTTTTGAGAATCCAGTGTATTCTGGAACACCAATATTTTTGCTTCATGATTCAGTACATATATTGAAATGCATATGGCACAACTGGATCAACCAGAAGGACCCCAGACAAACTTTGTTTCCCTTCTTATCCTGTATCACAATCAGAGGAACTCATGAGAGCAAAGATGTCAGCAAAAATTTTGTACAATAAAGAATGTAACAACATTCCAAATTGGCACCAGCCATTACTCACAAAGCACTGTTCCCATCTAGTTTTGATAGGCAGAAGGTATCTCTAGCCCTTGCTGTGTTCAACAAGTATAATGTTGCAGCTCTACGGCTCAGTGATCAGGAGGATGGTACTGAAACTTTTATTAATACAATACTACAGTGGTGGAACATTATAAATGTTAAAATAAATTTATTGGAACAAAGCTTCGTATCCCATTTGCCATGCCTATAACAGCTAATGATAAAACTAATTTGTTGAATTTGGAACAGCTATGCAAATGGGTGGAAGCATGGCATAATCTACCAGTAAGAGAAGGAAAGCTCGCCAGGGAAACATTCCATGCTTTGATTCCCCATTGAAAAGGGAATGATAGATTTAACTAACTATGGCATTCCAATCAAAAACATAAGTACATCTTGTTAGGAAAACTACAAACTGACAATCTTGAGGCCAGATTCAGTGAGTACAGGCAGCTTTCAGGGGCAAACTACCTTGTTTCTGTGCAGCAATTTTGGAATTTAAAAGAAACTAAAGGGTTTATTCTATTTTTGTATGTGCTCCTCGAGATGTGGTGATATTCCAATTCGTGACTTATTAGCAGTGTTCAGCACAGATACTGAGATGGAGACAAGTGCTGCCAAACAAGGAGACCCATGGTTTGAAGTGAATGTAGAAAATTCTGAAATCATAGTACCTGACGGAACTGTGGATGTACTTGTCTACATCAGTGGATTTGCTGCCTACAGACTGTGTAGAAGATTAAAGTGTCCTTCATGTTGCCTACTTATTCCCGCAAGCTAAGGGCATTACCAAGTGAACCTGATCTGTCCTGGTTAGACTACACATTTAATAGATAGGGTGGACTGAGTACCCATCACAAGATCTCACTATTCTCTGCTTCATATCATATCTAGTTGTTCAAAAGCTGATATCATCTGAATATGAAGATAAGTTCTTGGCCACGACAAACCAGAAGGGGATTGTCATACAAATTGTAACTGCCAGCTCTAAAATTCTCATTAAAACATACCTGTGTCTGCGCATCTCAAAAAAGAAATCTTTATTGACCGGTTCCAACATTTGCCAACATTTTCCTCAACAATTATAGAAAAATAAGGAATGATCAATGCAATGTTCAGCAAGCTGCTTCTTCACAAAAAATGAAAGTAGCAAAATTCAGTAGTAGATAAATATATTTGTGTAATGATGTTTAGTTTATGTGCTAATCAAGCTGTGGTGATGTGCAAACTTGTGACTGACTTATTCATGGATTACTAATATGTGATGTTAGTTTTGTTCTAATCAAGCTGTGGTGTTGTGCAAACATGTGGCTTACTTATTCATGGATAACTGATGAGAGACTACCATAAGCTGATGTAAGTACACTAGTAATCATATATAAATTACTCTAAGTATTCTGTATAAAATTAAACTAAAATAGTATGTAAGAGCAACAACTATAGCTACTCATCAGAAAACATCTTCTATAATACCCATCCAACAACAAGTTTCTAACATCTGCAAGATGTATTGTCTAGATCGGCGTTTCCCAATAGTAACAGACAATAGTTAGTATGACGTCACATGGCAATATTGCCGTACGCGATGAGGCCATTATTTACGATGGCCGCGGTCCCAGAGGTCGTGATGTACTCACATTCTCAATAAACCACAAGATCCCCAAAAAGTGGTTAACGTGGTTGCTAGAACACACGCAAACCACAAACCTTACCCGGGCTTTGCTTTTGGGAGGTTTAGGTGAAGTTCACGTCTAGTTATTTTGTAAGTAATTTCTTGAGATTGTTGTGTCCGATCTTATGCCACGTTAATCTTTTTAAAATCCAACAGTAAAGATTTTTGTTTGTCTTGTTCCTTTCAGATCTGTATCTGCTATCACTTCTGGACATCTGACATGATATATAAAGTGAAATCTATACCCACATATTAATGCTCTTCTTGTAACTTTGACTAACAACCGACGGCAGAGTGGTCAACAATGTTTTGTTAATTTTGTGAGGTCAACTGTAATCTTTATTCACTTTGTTCGGACTGTGGCTATCTTGTGGGTTTGGGACTTGACTAGTTCACGGAATAATCTCAATCTGTGGGTATCATATGTGGGGTTTTCTGACTAGTTCACGGATATAATCTCAATCTGTGGCTATCATATGTGGGTTGTCACTTGACTAGTTCAGGATATAATCTCCAATCTGTGGCTATCATATGTGGGTTGTCACTTGACTAGTTCACGGATATAATCTCAATCTGTGGCTATCAAAGAGGTTGTCACTTGGAATAGTTCACAGATTTAATCTTGTAGTCATAAACCTCCACCATGTTTTCATTTCAATGGCTATATCACGGGCAACTCAGACTACCTGCCACATGTTTTCATTTCAAGCCATATCACGGACAACTCAGACTATCTGCCACATGTTTTCATTTCAATACCATGTCACGGGCAACTCAGACTATCTGCCCCATGTTTTCATTTCAAGATCATTCCCGGGCAACTCAGACTACCTGCCACATGTTTTCATTTCAATGACCATATGCGGGCAACTCAGACTATCTGCCACATCTTTTTCATTTCAATGCCTGTACGGACAACTCAGACTATCTGCCACATCTTTTTATTTCAATGACCATATCACGGACAACTCAGACTATCTGCCACATGTTTTAATTTCATGACCATTCCGGACAACTCAGACTACCTCCACCATGTTTTTATTTCAATGACCATATCCGGACAACTCAGACTATCTGCCACATGTTTTAATTTCAATGACCATGTCACGGACAACTCAGACTACCTCCACCATGTTTTCATTTCAATGACCATATCACGGACAACTCAGACTACCTGATTTGTATCACTTCTAAGGGCGTTGTCAACGAAACATCAAAGTTCAAACTTGTTTTAATTGTCAGTGTATTTGCAACATGTGTAGAAAAGAGATAGTTCTGACATTGATTAAGAATGATTTTACATTGACTATCGAAATAGTTGATTCAACTTTAGACGAAATTTGCTGTTTAATTTGACATAAACATAAAAGTTGCATGAACAGTAGAGCAACTGAAAGCATGTGTTTAAATAAAACACTACCAGACACTGACCTATAAATAAGAATTGTGCAAATTTCAAAGTAGATAAACCACTTAACCAAACAAGGAAAACAGGAATGGATAAACAGCCATTTGCAACTGCAATTTTAGTATTACGGAGATCCGATTTGGTTAGAAAGGACATTTGTGTGTCACCCGACATTGTTTTTCGTGTTCGGCTGTACTTTCTAAGTTCAGTCATCATTAAGATAGTGCATAACAGTGATACAAACATGAACACGCTTCTCATTGGAAGTGTGTATTATTGTATTGGTACATGAAAGTAGCTAAACAGGACTTTAGTTTTAACACAGGAAACGTGTCCTCAGGACAGATCATGTACTGTGCAACAACTGGAATGCGAATGATAAAATAAAACAGAAAAATCAAAAAAAAATACAAAATTAAAAAGCCCTGGCTGTGAGCAGTTGTTTTATTTTAAGTAACTTGACAGCGAAAACTGTTCAATTGAAATTTTAAAATGAAAAAGCAACAGTTGTAAAACACTAAGAAAAGGAGTTAATTGTCTAAATTTTAACTAATCTGCATTCTATGAAATATATTTCCACAACTATTGATTAGACAGCAACAATTGGAAACTAAATTAAGAATGAGATGTTGTTGATGTTGATTGTTTTCCCAGAGAAAAAGATGAAAAATTTAAGATTTTTGTGATCATTCCAGTTGGAGAGTGCTGGTATGATTAGAAAACCCAAACATTTGAAAAAAAACATATCCTTCACCCAAATTTGAATATTTTAGGTTGATAGGTGACATCACCGGTGTTGAATATCCATTCTGTGGATAATAGTTGTATATATTAACAAATCTATAAATAAAATTATTAAACGTAAGATCACATTTTAATATTAAAATAAATGTTTGCTGACGAGTCACAGTTAAAACATTCAGATCTGAAAAAATTTAATGCAGGATTTTGTTCAGACTTGTTTTTAGTCCTGATGACTGTTTAAGTCATATCTCTATGTCAAAAAATGTCAGATTTAGTTTTCTAGTCACTGATATGTACTTGTGTCATATCTTTATATCAAAAACTGATCAGATTTAGTTTTTTAGTCATATGACTTCTTGTCTATCTTTTTATCAAAAAACTGATCAGTTTGTTTTTTAGTCACTGATGACTTACTTTATATCTCTATTTAAGAAACTGTTCAGACTTAGTTTTTTAGTCACTGATTACGCTTGTCATATCTCCCTGTCAAAAACTGTTCAGTTTGTTTTCTAGTCCTTTGTGTTTGAGTCATATTTCTATGTCCCAAAAAATGATTTGATGATCCTTTTTGCATGTAATAAATGCTTCCATCCAATTTATTTGTATTTCTTTATCATCTTATATAAGACAGACCATCAACATTCGACTGTAAAGGGTTGAAAATGGGTAAGAGGGGGTTATTGTCCTTTTGAGACTGCCTGTTGGGTGAAGACACTAAAAAAGATTTAAATCGATTCAAGATTTAAGCAGTTTAGAACCCGTTATACAAGTAGCTGGTGCCCGAGGGTGGGGAGGGTTTTTTCCAGAAAGCCTGGATCTAAAAAATCTCTTCGATATCTTTGAGAAAAACTGGTTTTGAGAATAATGAGTGGTTTTGAAAATAGCCAATATCTTCTTATATAAATAAACACAGATTTAGCATATTGGGCTAAAACTGCTCCAATTTATTGTCTCCTTTCCCTAGGGCAAAAGCCAGCATAAGCGGGGACATCTGATAGTTTTAGGGGTTTAAATGGAGTCAAACGGGTTGCCTTCCCCCACCCCCTTTGGTCTTCTTCGGTCCTTTTGAACCCGCCTTGGGGGACTTGATTGATGTTTTACTGCACTAGATCGATGGTTCACCCTTTTAAATTGGGTCCTTAAAGGGGCAAGACAAAAACGACAATTTTCTCAAGGACCTTCTTTCGCTGACGTGCCCCTTTGTCGCCCCGGGGAGATTAAACCCAAAGCCTAATCAATA
>JADZMA010001536.1:0-5000 GCA_020796225.1 Arion vulgaris
GTAAACACAGGGCATAAACACAGGGCACCTTGTAACACAGGGCATATGTAACACAGGGCATATGTAACACAGGGCATATGTAACACAGGGCATATGTAAACACATGCATATGTAAAGGGCATATTTAACACAGGGCATATGTAACACAGGGCATATGTAACACAGGGCATATGTAACACAGGGCATATGTAACACAGGGCATATGTAACACAGGGCATATGTAACACAGGGCATATGTAACACAGGGCATATGTAACACAGGGCATATGTAACACAGGGCATATGTAACACAGGACCTATGTAACCGGGCATATGTAACAAGGGCATATTTAAAACAGGGCATGTAACACAGGGACTGCAATTAAGTAATTTCTGCCTTACCGCCCCTCTTGGACACTCTCCCAAACTCTTCCATAGAATTGAGTTTGATATTTCTTGAAACCGACCACAAACATTTGAAGGAATATTTTTTACAATGAGTGCCTTAGAAAACATGCTCTCAACACATTCAGGGGTAAAATCCGGGAACACATCTGAGGGGGATACCCATCTAGAGATACATCCGAGAGAATACATCCGAGATACACATCCGAGGATACACATCCCAGAAACACATCCGAAAATACACATCCGAGAGATACACATCGAAGAAACATCCAAAAAGATACACATCAGAGATACATCGAGAGAACACATCCAGAGATACACTCAGAGATACACATCCAGAATACACATCCGAGATACACATCCCAGAATACAATCCGGAGATACACATCAGTCTTTCCTTCAGGATTTTCTTATCTTTTATCTTTATTTTGTATTTTAAAATTTATATCTTCATAATGTACTTTCAGTTCATATCTTCATAATGTACTTTCAGTTCAGATCTTTATAAAGTTCATTTCTTTATAATCTACTTTCAGTTCAATCTTTATAATCTACTTTCAATTCATTAACTTTATAATCTACTTTCAATTCATTAACTTTATAATCTACTTTCAATTCATTAACTTTAATCTCTTTCAATTAATTTCTTTATAATCTACTTTCAATTCATTTATTTATAATCTACTTTCAGTTCATTTTTTTTAATCTACTTTCAATTCATTTCTTTATAATCTACTTTCCTTCATTTCTTTATAATCTACATTCAATTCATTTTTTTTATAATCTACTTTCAGCTCATTTCTTTATAATCTACCTTTCAACTCATTTCTTTATAATCTATTTTCAGTTCATTACTTTATAATCTACTTTCAATTCATTTCTTTATAAAACATTTTCAGTTCTACTTTATAATCTCTTTCAGTTATTTCTGTAATCTATTTTCAGTTCATTACTTTATAATCTACTTTCAATTCATTTCTTTATAATATATTTTAGTTCATTTACTTTATAATCTACTTTCAATTCATTTCTTTATAATCTACTTTCAGTTCATTCTTTATAATCTCTTTCAATTCTTTCTTGATAATATATTTTCAGTTCATTACTTTATAATCTACTTTCAATTCATTTCTTTATAATATATTTTCAGTTCATTACTTTATAATCTACTTTCAATTCATTTCTTTATAATATATTTTCAAGTCATATTTTCCAGATGTACTTTCATTTAAAGTCTATATTGTATTTAGTTCCATTTGCTCTCCTAATGTTGCTTTCAGGGCGGACTCCATACTGGTGACATCATCGTTGACATTAATGGGCTAAAATAGAATCCTGATTGACGTTTACAAGATGGTTGAAAAGTCAAATACCCCGGATAACTGTCATAAGGGCAGATAAAAAAGAATTTTCTGTAGTCAGGGAAACGTTGTAGTGTTTACATACATTTGTGTTGTCATGGAGACTTTGTAGTGTTTACGTATGTTTTGTGTTGTCATGGAGACTTTGTAAGTGTTACTCATATTTGTGTTGTCATCCTAAATCTGCAGTTTGTATTCTCATTTTTCTGTTGCCATTTTAACACCTAAAGGGATGAAAATTGTAATGTTTTCTCACTTTTCTGCAGGCATGGAAACTTGTAATGTTTTCTCACTTTTCTGCAGGGATGGAAACTTTAATATTTTCTCACTTTTCTGCAGGCATGAACTTTAATGTTTTCTCACTTTTCTTGCGTTCTCTTGCAGAAGTCTAGTTTATATTGTGAGCTTAGTTCTCTTGCAGAAATCTAGTTTATATTGTGAGCTTAGTTCTCTTGCAGAAGTCTAGTTTATATTGTGAGCTTAGTTCTCTTGCAGAAGTCTAGTTTATATTGTGAGCTTAGTTCTCTTGCAGAAGTCTAGTTTATATTGTGAAACTTAGTTCTCTTGCAGAAGTCTAGTTTATATTTGGCTTAGTTCTCTTGCAGAATCTAGTTTATATTGTAGCTTAGTTCTCTTGCAAAATCTAGTTTATATTGTGGGCTTAGTTCTCTTAAGTCTGGGTTATATTGTGAGCTTAGTTCTCTTGCAGAAGTCTAGTTTATATTGTGACTTAGTTCTCTTGAAGTCTAGTTTATATTTTGAGCTTAGTTCTCTTGCAGAAGTCTAGTATATTGGTTTTGGTTATTGGTTTACTAAACTGACGTCATTGCACTCCCGGGGAGACCCATGGTGCTCAGTCTCTCAACAGATATCGAAGAGTATGCATACTGATGGTTCCTGTGGCTCGCTGATTAAACACACCTCTCACTCTGCCTCTCAGGCATCAGTTCGACGAAACGGGTAACCAAACTGTTTCAGCATCGATTAAACATCTTTTTAGTGTCCTCACCCAACAGAGAGTCTCGAAGAGCCCGAAGAATACCCCTATCCATTTTCACTCCCCCAATCGATGCTGTTGTGCAAGCCTTCCCTCTCTCAACGAAAACACCCCACCGGGACGGTATATCCACGTAAGCCCTGGAGTTAGAAATTTCAAAGACGACATCCCTCATCCAAAACCCTCCCCTTCTGGATTTTGGGAGATCGACTGAGAGTCAGATCAAAAACTCCCCGTAAAGAAGCCCCAAACCCGGGGGGTGGTAACGGCTTCAACCCCCCTCCTCATCCAAAAGGTTGTCTTGCCCCCGCTTCAACACCCTACCATGCGTTAAAACCCCCACCGGATTTCTCCCACGTTGACCACCCATCGTATATACAACAACATCATCATCCCTTGCATTATCTTCTATCAGCTGTTAACTGCGGATACCTTATGCCCCCCAATCTCATTCTTTCCAAAGTTGATACCGTTGAATAGTTCATCATGCTACCATCTGTTGGGACCCATTTTTCCCCCTTTTGGGTAAGCCCAACCGTAGTCACCTGGCCAATTGTTCTCTCAGCCTGGGCCACCCCGACATCCACGCGTTCTCTCCCCTTCATCATTAGTGTTCTTGTAAGTGGATGTCTCTTATCAAAGTAACCCCATATATCCCTTTGGGTTTTGGCGATTGCATGACGGGGCGTATGACAGAAGGCCAAGCATATATCTCATCTTCACAAGGGGGGTTTTTAGTGCACCCCAGAACTATCCATACCTTCATTTGAACCCGTTCGAGTCGTTCACATTGTGATCTTGATATCTAAAATTCCGAGTCCGTAATCTCCCGCCTTCCAGTCGATCAAAAAAGGGAAAGTAGTCTCTGCTCGGGTGTGCGCCCAAATTTTAAAACCCCAAGAACCTTGCCCGTTATCTCTTTCAATTGGTGTTTGAAAGATAGACTACGATAAAAGGTTTTAAAATACCACCCTGTCTCTGCCTCGATGGTATTTCATCAAGATTCCCCGGGGAAGGTCAGCCTTGACGTGTGATTATTAAACGGCACCACAAAAACACCTTTTTGGGTTGGCCAAGCGAGACTCCCCAAAAGGATGGTATGCAATTTTTTCTGAATGTCGTAAACCATCTCTCGTCTTCCCCCACCCTATATAAAAAAATACCTTGAATACACGCGTCTTCTTTGCCAACATGATTTAAAAAAAGTTAATTTTAAATATTCTGTTTAGTTCTTTTTAATTTTAATTTTTTTTTATGTTACTTTTATCCTAGGAACGTTCGTTTTTTTTACAGTTGTTATTTTTACCATTTGTTTGTTCCCCTCATGTCGAAGTCTGTTTATTTGGGCTTGGTTCTCTTGCAAAAGTCGTTTTTTGTGAGCTTGTTTCTTGAAGTCTAGTTTATATTGAGCTTAGTTCTCCAAAGTCTAGTTTATTTTGGGACTTAGTTCTCTTGCAGAAGTCTAGTTTATATTGTGACCTTAGTTTTTTAAAAAGCCCTTATTTGACAGTTTCTTAGAAGTCTGTTTATATTGTAGCTTTGTTCTTTGCAGAAATTTAGTTTGTTTTATTTGTGGCTTGTTCTGTTCCCCTGTGACTCGCAGGGGGTACGTTATTTAATTAATGAGTCTATAGTTGCACTTCTATCCTATATGTGTTCTGTGGTATTTTTGCTTCTGTTTATCCCCATAGTTGTTGTATCGTTAATTCTAAGTGAACTTTTGTCAGTGTTTTTTTAAAAAGTCTTTATGTTATATATATAAAACTACTAGCCAAATCAAAAGAAAAGTCATATCTTGTTTGAAAAAGCTAAGTCATAAGTCATATCTTGTTGGGGCTAAGTAAAGTCATAACTTGCTAGTGTAAGCTAATAAAGTTTAAGTCATATCTTGTTGGTATAAGTTAATTCCGAACACTAATACCCCTTTAAAATGTTCATAATTGTCCATCATCGTAACCGTGCTCCGTGTTATACAAGTTCCTTCTATCAAGATAATAATATTAATATCTACACAATTTGCAAACTAAACACCCCGACGTCGTGATCAATTATAATGGAAATTTAAAAAACCCAAAAAAAAAACCCAAAATCCAGACACTTTAAAATTTTATTTTGGAAAGTAATTTTAATATACAACTTTTGTACATTTCCGTTCTATTGAATGTGAAAATATCAAAATATTGTATAGTGTCAGTTACATCTTGATATCAATGTATAATTTTGGGGAAACATTTTTTGTGAATGATTTCATGAAT
>JADZMA010001536.1:10000-17746 GCA_020796225.1 Arion vulgaris
TGTACGTTCTGCCAGTTATGCCCTACAAATAATCCCGCCCTCTAATTTCTGTGACGCCTTCCCCCTTCCCCCGGGTAGTTTTCTTAGGAAACCCCCTCAGTCCCCCTAACGACATGCCGCGTACGTCGCGGTGTTCTATTTTGTGCTCCCTTGCGAGTACCGGCAACACAGGGGGAAAATGATCTGAAAGAAAGTTTGAGCATTTCCTGCGTCTTCTCACTCATTTTTTTTTTTGTATTAAATATACTATTCGTACTATTCTCTCTCTTTTTGTGTATTTAAAAAAAGATACTAACAAGGCAGAATTATATTTTAAAAGCGTCCATCGCAAGCGATGATGACAACAATCTCAGACGTGTGCTGTTGCATCTCTGGTGTTTGGAGGCTGTAGAGTCTAATCCTAGAACAGAATCCCCGACACAGGTGGGGCATCATGATCAAGGTTAGACATGTACGTGTTTGTGCTCTGTCTTTTCGCGCTGCTATTTTTCTCTGTGACTCAACAATACGATGTTCTCAGCTATTCGGGTTCCTCTTTTGTTGTTACAGCGCCACATTTGGCGATCTTGCGCAAGATTCCCAGCACGTATTGTCTATATCGAAGCATTTCAGAAACACTTTAAGAGTGTCTTTAAAGCGTTTTCTGTCCACCAGCTAAACGTCTGCCCCTTCAAGCTCGCCATACATCAACTGTTTTGGGGTGCGTTTATCAGGCATTCGAGCAACGTGACCGACCCATCTCACTTGGGCCTTCTGCAACAGGGTGTTGACACTTGGGATCTTTGCTCTTGTGAGGACTTCACTGTCTGGAATTTTGTCCTGTCAGTTTATTTTTTGTATTCTGCTAGACAGCTTGTGTGGAAATGGTTTAATTTTCTTCCGTGTCTGCTATACACTGTCCATGTCTCGCTTGCGTACAGCAGTGTGGTTAGCACTATGGCCTGGGAAACTTTCAGCTTTGTGACTATGCTTATCCCCTTCCGTTCCACGCATTAACACGTAACCTTCCGAACGAGCACTGGCTTTGGATATCCTATTGTTGACCTCAGAATCTATGTTTGCCGATCTGGATAGAAGGCTGCCAAGATAAGCAAAGTTGTCCGTTGACTGGAGACGATGGTGTTTAATGTTGATGACTGGATCGTAATACTGTTCTCTAGGGGCAGGCTGGAACAGTATTTTATATATATATAAGTATAGTAGGAAGAGATGGATAGATAGATAGATGGAGAAATAGATATATAGGTGGGGGGGAAATATATAGATAGATCGAGAGATAGATAGGTGGAGAGAAATATATAGATAGATCGAGAGATAGATAGGTGGAGAGAAATATAAAAGATAGATCGAGAATAGATAGGTGGAGAGAAATATATAGATGATCGAGAGATAGATAGGTGGAGAGAAATATATAGATAGATCGAGAGATAGATAGGTGGAGAGAAATATATATAGATAGATCGAGAGATAGATAGGTGGAGAGAAATATATAGATAGATCGAGAGATAGATAGGTGGAGAGAAATATATAGATAGATGGAGAGATAGATAGGTGGAGAGAAATATATAGATAGATCGAGAGATAGATAGGTGGAGAGAAATATATAGATAGATCGAGAGATAGATAGGTGGAAGGAAATATATAGATAGATCGAGAGATAGATAGGTGGAGAGAAATATATAGATAGATCGAGAGATAGATAGGTGGAGAGAAATATATAGATAGATCGAGAGATAGATAGGTGGAGAGAAATATATAGATAGATCGAGAGATAGATAGGTGGAGAGAAATATATAGATAGATCGAGAGATAGATAGGTGGAGAGAAATATATAGATAGATCGAGAGATAGATAGGTGGAGAGAAATATATATAGATAGATCGAGAGATAGATGGTGGAGGAAATATATAGATAGATCGAGAGATGATAGGTGGAGAGAAATATAGATAGATCGAGGATAGATAGATGGAGAAATAGATGTATAGGTGTAGATATAGAAGGAGAGATAGGTGAAGATATAGATGGAGAAATATGTAGGTGAGGAAAGATTTATAGATCTAGGGTGAGATAGACAGAGAAATAGATAGATAGATGGAATGTAGACAGAATGGTTGGAGAGATAGATAGATGGAGAAATAGATAGATAGTGTAGAGATAGACGGACCAGAGAATACATAAATAAATGATAGGTAGATGGAGAGATAGAGATAGACAGATGGAGAGATAGATAGATAGACGTAGAGATATATAGATGAACTATATGGAAAAATATAATAAGTTATGTTGAATATCAAGTTATAAATCTCTGCTGAATATGCTTCTAGAGCCGTGATGAGATTTGGTGATGACACATTTTGTGGAATACAAATATAGGATCAACGACTTTCCGTAATTAACGACACAAAAGATATTAACAGTAAAGGGGCAGAGGAAAGACCTCATTGTCAGATATCGTCTGAAAGCACAGATTATAGACTGTCTCTATGACAAAAGGGGAATAAATCAAAGACAACATATTGGACTTGTGGATTGTCTGCTCTTGTTGAGTAAAACTTCCAATAGGATTCTTTCATTTCATTTTTTGTACTGTATTGTATAAATTGATTAGAAAATGGATGGAAAGGATTAGGAAAAGGAAACAAATATAGATTTAATGCGCTGAAATTACAATGTTTACTTGTGGGTGGAATTGATGGTGTAATTTTGTTTATGTAGCTGAAGGATTTTGGTTTTCGAGTCAAGAATGGGTTGCTAATATAACGTTGAGATCTTGATGTGTTCTTAATCTTTGCTAATATTAACGTTGAGATCTTATGTTTCAATCTTCATTGAGATCTTGTTTTTCTTTAATCTTTGTAATATAATTGAGATCTTGTATTCTTCAATCTTTACTAATATTAACGTTGAGATCTTGATATGTTCTTCAATCTTTGCTATATAACGTTGAGATCTTGTTGTGTTCTTTAATCTTACTTATATATAAGTTGAGATCTTGATGTGTTCTTCAATCTTTGCTAATATACGTTGGAGATCTTGTTGTGTTCTTCAATCTTTGCTAATATTAACGTTGAGATCTTGATGTGTTCTTCAATCTTTGCTAATATTAACGTTGAGATCTTGTGTTCTTCAATCTTTGCTAATATTAACGTTGAGATCTTGTTGTGTTCTTCAATCTTTGCTAATATTAACGTTGAGATCTTGATGTGTTCTTCAATCTTTACTAATATTAACGATTGAGATCTTTTGTGTTCTTAATCTTTGCTAATATTAACGTTGAGATCTTGTTGTGTTCTTCAATCTTTGCTAATATTAACGTTGAGATCTTGTTGTATTCTTCAATCTTGCTAATATTAACTTGAGATCTTGTTGTGTTCTTCAATCTTGCTAATATTAACATTGAGATCTTGTTGTGTTCTTAATCTTTGCTAATATTAACGTTGAGATCTTGTTGTGTTCTTCAATCTTTGCTAATATTTCGTTGAGATCTTATTGTGTTCTTAATCTTTGTTAATATTAACATTGAGATCTTGTTGTGTTCTTCAATCTTTACTAATATTAACATTGAGATCTTGTTGTGTTCTTTAATCTTTGTTAATATTAACGTTGAGATCTTGTTGTGTTCTTCAATCTTTGCTAATATTAACGTTGAGATCTTGTTGTGTTCTTCAATCTTTGTTAATATTAACGTTGAGATCTTGTTGTGTTCTTCAATCTTTGCTAATATTAACGTTGAGATCTTGTGTTCTTCAATCTTTGTTAATATTAACGTTGAGATCTTGTGTTCTTCAATCTTTGTTAATATTACGACATGCTTTGTAGGTGGCAGTATTACTATTCTTTGCTCCTTGAGGCCCCAGCAACAGACAGCAGAATTGTAATCTAAAACAAAGAGAAAACATGGTTTATGATATATAATGTATTTTTCTTATCAATGATTATGATAAAGATTGACTCACAAAATGAAGTAAAAGACAAGCTATTGAATGTGTTTAATATGTTAGCTATTTAGTCTTTATCATAGATTATATTAAACATTACTATTATATAATAGTACTTCTTCTTCTATGACCAACTTCTTCTAAGCGAACTACTCTGGTATGTGTCATAAACAGGTCCGTGCGCTTGAGATCTTTACCAGTTCCCCCTAGTTTGTTCTGAAGGGTTGTTACAGTTCTGAGATTTCCATTCTCACACTGCTCAGGCTGGGGAGTCTTGCAAGATGGACTTTGAGGACTGCTTTGGTGCTAACAAGTGCAGGCAGCTGAGTCTCTGAAACCCATTCTATAGAGGTGTTCTCTGAGACCTCAGTGTCCCGTTCTCTGAAACCCATTCTATGGAGGTGTTCTCTGAGACCGCAGTGTCCCGTTCTCTGAAACCCATTCTATGGGTGTGTGCTCTGTGACCGCAGTGTCCCGTTCTCTGAAACCCATTCTATGGGTGTGGCTCTGTGACCACCAGTGTCCGATCTCTGAAACCCGTTCTATGAGGTGTTCTCTGAGACCGCAGTGATCTGTTATAAGTCTGAAAATTGTGGTCTTCAATTTTCTGTTTAGTATGTTATGTTGTGGTGCCTTGATTTTATCCTCCGTTTGTTGTTCTCAAATCATTTTCTGGATTGTTTCAGTAAAGTTTTGCTTCTGTAAAGTTTTGTGTTGGGTGGTATTGTGTAAGGCTCACTCAGCCCTGTGAGTTTGTTAGTCTTTTCATTTCCTGTGATGTCATAGTGTGCTGGTGTCCACTATAAAACTAATTCTGATTTCTTGATAAAATAGAAAAATATTTAAGATCACGAAGCGCAAAAGTGCTCGAAGAAGACAAATTGAACACAATATATGCCAAATTGATTGTTACGTGAGTATATCACTGCTATAATGAGATCTCAAGTCCCCAGACTGGAATCTCAAGGATCAGCGGCAATGAGCTGTTATGCTTGTTTATCAAGTATCTATAGTGGGAACATTTGAGATGGATAAGAGGGACATGCTAAGGTTTCCCCAGAACAACTTGCCCTTCCTTTTGACTTTCCAGGACAACATTTTCCGTGCTTATACCACAGTCATGGACGAATGTACAATAAAACAAGAAATTTGACATAAAACGCAAATGTCTATATGAACACAAAACAACCAGTAGACGTCATCATGATCAAAGAACTGGTAACACAGAAATGTGGATGTTATCCATATATGAAAGTGATAACAACACAATTGATGAGGCTGACATTTATGACAAGCAAGTGAAGATCAAATAGTCGAACTTGAAAGTAAACAATAACATATTTTAAGAAAATTAAGAGTTTAGTGAACAGTAGTTATATAATAACAAAAGAAATGCTGAATAGCTCTGTGATGTTATTGGGAAGCACACACTAAGCAGTAGCAGAAGACATACCAGAAAGAGGACAGCCCGGATTCAAACCATTGACTTGTTCGAAGATCAGTAGCACAATGCTACTAGAGAAATTAGTGTTAGCTAGCTCTGACATGTTATCATTGTTGAATCGTTCCTAAAATTCTCTTTCATGCAACATTTACCACTTCAAGGTTTCCAGCGGAACAAAGATACGAGATAGTCATCATCATCCAGTAGCTTGTCATAGACAGAACTTTGCCATCCTAACATTTCTTCAACATTTCTTTCTCTCATAAACCAGATGTCATATGGCATCTGCTGCTGTAATGATCAAATCATCCTAAATCCATCTTCTCCGTGGTCTTCTATTTCTCCTCTTTGCCGAGATGCCAGCTTCAATAATAACGATCTTTTTCAGCCCTTCATGTCTCTTGATATGTTAACAATACTTCCGTTTTCTCAGCCAGAAAAGACAATGATGGATATTTGATGAGAACATAGATTTCTCAGCCAGAAAGACAATGATGATGGATATTTGATGAGAACATAGATTTCTCAGCCAGAAAGACAATGATGGATATTTGATGAGAACATAGATTTCTCAGCCAGAAAGACAATGATGATGGATATTTGATGAGAACATAGATTTCTCAGCCAGAAAGACAATGATGGATATTTGATGAGAACACTAGTTCTCAACCAGAAAGACAATGATGATGGAATTTGATAAGAACATAGATTTCTCAGCCAAAGAACAATGATGGATATTGATAGAACATAGATTTCTCAGCCAGAAAGACAATGATGGATATTTGATGAGAACACAGATTTCTCAGCCAGAAAGACAATGATGGATATTTGATGAGAACATAGATTTCTCAGCCAGAAAGACAATGATGATGGATATTTGTGAGAACATAGTTTCTCAGCCAGAAAGACAATGATGGATATTTGATGAGAACATAGATTTCTCAGCCAGAAAGACAATGATGGATATTTGATGAGAACATAGATTTCTCAGCCAGAAAGACAATGATGATGGATATTTGATGAGAACATAGATTTCTCATTCTCTTCTTATTTTAATATCTCACCACGCCCATGTGGTGCTGGGGCTCTCAAGGGAGCAAATAATAGAAACACTGCGACCTACAATGCATGTCGTAAGAGGTGACTGATGTAGGACCTAGGAGGCTACCTAGTAAATAAAAAGCATCGCAGAAATTGGATGTGTTGACCTACTTGTAGGCGTATAATTGGCACAATGTACAATCGTTCTTAGTTGTTAGTCACATACAAATCACACAGAGTGGTTAAGTTGTTAGTCACATACAAATCACACAGAGTGGTTAAGTTGTTAGTCACATACAAATCACACAAGTGGTTAAGTTTTAGTCACATACAAATCACACAGAGTGGTTAAGTTGTTAGTCACATACAAATCACCAGGTGGTTAGTTAGTCACATACAAATCACACAGAGTGGTTAAGTTGTTAGTCACATACAAATCACACAGAGTGGTTAACAGGTGGTCAATATGAAGCGTTGGAAGAAGTAGGAATAGAATATCTCTATTTCAACAAATTTATCGCCCACATCAATCGTCTGTGGCGTACTGGCTCTCCTTCTTCTTCTCACAGTAGAACTCATGATTTCATCAAACAAGGATGACAGTAAAGCAAACAATGTTTAGTGTCCAAGTTTCCTCAGAATGTTTATCATAGTGCTTCATCTCTTGACAAAGCCAAGGAACAAGCAAGATTGAGACATTTATAAATATATTTACACAGTAATTAAACGATATAGAGTATTAGACAACGTGTAAATAACTGCATTGAGCATGACGGGCAGTTATAGCAGAGAAGCTCGCGTAGCTTGGAATATTATGAAGATGTTGAATACATATAGTTCTAGGATTTATGTGGTGTAGAGGTTAGCTACTCGCCATTCGTTCCAAAAATACTCGGTTCTCTCCTCCGTGGAACGGTCCGGATATTTTTCCAGAGATCCTTGATTTCAATCAAGTGAGATCGAGTTTCTAGTCCTGTCGGAGACGGACGATAAAACGTAGGCCTGTGTTCCACTTGAACACATAAAAAAACCCGGCGGTTCAAAATCGAAAAGAGCAGGTTGACAAGCCGCTGTCAGGGTAAACTTCATTAGAAAAGAGCAGGTTGACAAGCCGCTGTCTGGGTAAACTTCATTGAAAGAGCAGGTTGACAAGCGCTGTCAGGGTAAACTTCATTAGAAAGAGCAGGTTGACAAGCCGCTGTCTGGGTAAACTTCATTAGAAAAGAGCAGGTTGACAAGCCGCTGTCTGGGTAAACTTCATGAGAAAAGGTTAAAGATAAAATTCTTACAAAATGTAGTCACCATCTTCTAAATTACATAGGG
>JADZMA010001537.1:0-17740 GCA_020796225.1 Arion vulgaris
AGAACAGGCTGGAAAGCAAAATCGAGAAGAGCAGGCTGGAAAGCAAAATCGAGAAGAGCAGGCTGGAAAGCAAAATCGAGAAGAGCAGGCTGGAAAGCAAAATAGAGAAGAGCAGGCTGGAAAGCAAAATAGAGAAGAACAGGCTGGAAAGCAAAATAGAGAAGAACAGGCTGGAAAGCAAAATAGAGAAGAACAGGCTGAAAGCAAATAGAGAAGAACAGGCTGGAAAGCAAAATAGAGAAGAACAGGCTGGAAAGCAAAATAGAGAAGAACAGGCTGGAAAGCAAAATCGAGAAGAGCAGGCTGGAAAGCAAAATCAAGAAGAGCATGCTGGAAAGCAAAATAGAGAAGAACAGGCTGGAAAGCAAAATAGAGAAGAACAGGCGGGAAAGAAAAATAGAGAAGAACAGGCTGGAAAGCAAAATCGAGAAGAGCAGGCTGGAAAGCAAAATAGAGAAGAACAGGCTGGAAAGCAAAATTGAGAAGAGCAGGCTGGAAAGCAAAATCGAGAAGAGCAGGCTGGAAAGCAAAATCGAGAAGAGCATGCTGGAAAGCAAAATCAAGAAGAGCATGCTGGAAAGCAAAATCAAGAAGAGCAGGCTGGAAAGCAAAATCAAGAAGAGCATGCTGGAAAGCAAAATCAAGAAGAGCATGCTGGAAAGCAAAATCAAGAAGAGCAGGCTGGAAAGCAAAATCGAGAAGAGCAGGCTGGAAAGCAAAATCGAGAAGAGCAGGCTGGAAAGCAAAATCGAGAAGAGCATGCTGGAAAGCAAAATCGAGAAGAGCAGGCTGGAAAGCAAAATCGAGAAGAGCATGCTGGAAAGCAAAATCGAGAAGAGCAGGCTGGAAAGCAAAATCGAGAAGAGCAGGCTGGAAAGCAAAATCGAGAAGAGCAGGCTGGAAAGCAAAATCGAGAAGAGCAGGCTGGAAAGCAAAATCGAGAAGAGCAGGCTGGAAAGCCGATGCCTGCGCAATATTCATGAGAAAAAGAGTAAAAATAGAATTCATACAAAGATATCTTCAAAATTACATCAGGGACCCTCGCCGGTGCTACGAGTTCGTGCGCTGTAGCTGAGATCTTCCTGTGTAAGAAATAGATCGGAGCTCACATGGTTACCCATCGAAGTGCAATGATGATGATTCTATCAATCAATCAATCCGGTCGGACTAACCGTGTATCTGTACTAGCCGTATATCTGAACTAACTGTATATCTGTACTAGCCGTGTATCTGAACTAGCCGTATATCTGAACTAGCCGTATATCTGAACTAGCCGTATATCTGAACTAGGCGTATCTTCGAACAAGTTCTGTCTCCAAGCTAGTCTTGTATCATATCAATCCATGTAACATAACTAACTCGGGGGTCTCTGTGGCGAAGTGGTTAAGCCCTTTGCCTTGTGAGTCGAAGGTCGTGGGTTCGAATCCGGACCGTGCCGTTCTGTTCACGAGTGCAATTTTCTAAAGATACCCCTAGGATTGTTGCTGGAGCTACGGAGTTCGTGCTTTGTGCAATTCTCTCGGCAGGTGGCGTGCCATTTCTGCGGAGAGGGACCGAGCCATATGGGTAAAACCCGGTGCAATGAAGTCAATCCTTTGATTTTAATCCATGTAACATAACTAGCCATATATCTTCGTTTTCTTTCTGTTGTCCTGCTCTGCTTTTTTGCCGCTAGGCGTAGCAGGTTTAACTGATGATCGGTTTCGAGATAGCGCACGCTTGGTCGCTTGGTAACACATATAGAATATGGAACAAGAGAATATACTGTATTAAGAAGCATAGGAATGTTTTAAGAAACATAACCCTGACCTGATGGACTCGACGCACTACATTATAAAACATAAGTATAAGTCCAACTTAATTTCTATTAGTCTATCTATTATTGCTCTTATTGTATGCGTTGTTTGTTCCCTGCGTTCAACAAAGCCACATTGTTCATCCTTAACTTCTCACCTTATTTTATTTCGTGCCTATCTCATGATAATGCTGACAAGTAATTTTGTTACGTGACTCATGAAGGCTGATTGTGCGGTGTTATTCGCATTCTATTGTACCTCTTTGGTAGTGCAATAACAATGAATTGGAGGAAATCATTAAACACGTATCCAGTATTATAGATATCGTTGAACAAATTCTTAAATTATCCCTAGTTCTTCAGTTGCTACAATTTCTGCAGTTAATACAGTTTACCAGGCTTAATGTGTCCGTCATAAAAATAAATACGATAAAACAGGACGCACGCACACACACACAAACAAACATACACACACGCACGCACGCACGAAGGCATGCACGCATGACCGCCCACCCACCGACACCCTACACCCACACCAGATATATAATGCGATAATATGTAAATTACATTTTTTTAAATTTACATGTCCGACATGCACCAAAAAAAAAGAATGCAATTTTGGTAGTTTTTGTGTTCTTATTTGATCTCCCAGTGGAGCAAAGTGCAAGTGCCCACTTAATCGCAGCCAAAGGGTACAAGCTTTCATAGAGCCAATAGGCAACTAAACCAAATAAAACAATTCAGAGCAGCTCTCGTTCGAAAGTATGACGAGGCTCGGGATTTTACACGTCTAAAACGTGATCGGGTACCACCCTCTGCGGCACTAAAGGGCAAGGGCCCCCCAAATAAGTTATTGGTTACTGAACCGACATAATAACACTCTGGGCAAACTCATAGGTGCTCAATCTTTCCTGCAAATGTCGAAGAGTGTGCATTTTGATGGTTCTAGTAGCTGGCTGGTCAAACACACTCCTAACATTACACCTCAAGCTTCCAGTTCTACTTGTACAGTGTGTGATTCCAAACTTTTGAAATGGTTTAGAGCATAGGTTCCCAAAGTGGGTGGTACCGTCCCCCAGTGGGCGCTGACGCCTTCTCGGAGGGTGGGGAAGCGATAGGGCTCGAAGCATTGGGAGGGTGGGGGGTGTTGAAGCGATCTAGGGTCCTTATAGAAGAAATTAATAATATATATTTAAAAATAAATTATTTTCGTGATTTTGCGATTGAATGACTATATTCATTCAAGATCGCCCGAGTGGTTACCGGGGCCCAAATTGGGGTGTAAAGAATAGAACCACTGCTACCTGCCACGCATGTAGAGACGACTAAGGAGGTTGGTCGTGGCTAGCTATCACCCCGTAACAAAAACACTAGGTGGCTACAGAACGGAGAGCGAACCGAGTAACGCTGGCTGAAACCGGACACATCGCCGAAGGATAAGCACCAGAGCTTCAAATGGTGCTGAAGATGTGAGGCAAAACACACCAATGCTAATGCTGCATGAATCAGATATCCACATGAATAAAATTGATGGGGAAATCTGGTATATCGATCTGGGCGTGATCGCAAGAGAGAGAGAGATATTCAAGATTAATTACCTATTGACCACTACTTTTCCCATACTGTAACGGCATAAGCAGTATAATGTATCATTAGTTGTAATTTACGTCGACAAATCATACGGCATGAGCGCAGAAAACTGTTACAAGGGGGAGGGAGGGGGCGATGCAAAATTTATGTCTTCCAAAGTGGACGGTGGCCCGAAAACGTTTGGGAACTTATGGTTTAAAGGTTGGAAACCTCAGTGGATGAGATTCACTGTGTTATGTGTTATCAACCAGGCCATACCAATTCACCCAGAAACAATCTATATGTGTGGTTGCTTGGATTTACTAGTAGGCGTGTGCACACGAAATTGAGACTTTTGTTTTAATCTTTATAATATCCCCTTGAAATACAGGGGACATAACTCACTACAACATTGTAATTAAATGTCACTCAAATCGATGACGCTACTAAACCGCGTTTGATATCTTATTTATCTTGTACATCAACACATTAACAGACTCCAGTTAGCATGTAACAAATACAACTTGAGAATAAACATCGACAAAACAGAAGTAATGACATTCGCCAGAGAGAAAGCACTACCAATATCTCTATCGACAATCGCCCACTAAAACAAGTAAAAGACTTCACATACCTGGGAGCATTTTTTTAAGCAAACGGAAGAATAACTAATGAAATTCAACACAGATGCAACAAAGCAAATCAAATGATAGGTAAATGGCGTCAATTTTAAGATGCAAACACGTCACCATGAACACAAAAGAGCAATGTTCAACACAATCTTTCTCCTCACATTATGTTACCAGTGCCAAACCTGGACGCTGACAACAAATGATAGAAGAAAACTAGTCACAACAGAGATGAAGTGTCTACGCAGAATGCTGGGTGTAACAAGAAGAGACCGGTTGAGAAATGAAGACATCAGGAAAAAAGTGGTACAACATCAGTACTAGACTTCATCAAGAAACAACAAATTAAATGGTTCGGTACGTATGCAGATTACCAACAGACAGCGCATCTCAAAGAGCAATGTTGCTCGATACAACGGTACACAGCAAAAGGCTGGCCACGCAAAGATGGACCTCAGAGATAACAGAGGCGACAAAAGAGACTATCTACGAACCGCATACAAGGGCCCGTTTTAGAAATCTCTCCTTGACCTGACGCTGTGATGCAAAACAGGACATCAGTTTAGTAACCAATAACCAATTCTAGTAAAGAGGGGAAGATAACTTCCCGAAATAGACAAATAATAGTAAATACTGAAATATAACCTAATCCAAAACCATGATTTTCCACAAATGTTTGTCTAACCCCACCAAGAAAAATAATCATTAGCCGCCACTGTTTCAAACTATATAACTGGCAGTTCTATATATTATTTCGACTTTCAAAGTTGATGTCGCTTTAACCGTTTGTAGTCTAAATTGTATAATGAATGTTTAACTATTTCAATATGGTAGTTTTACTTTGAAGATGTGAAAACAATGAACTATATTATTGATTTAGCCCTTTTCTAATTGCCTTCTATTAATTAATGCACATTTTACTCAATACCCCCCCCGGTGCCCGTATCTATTTGACCTGCAAAACGCATCCTGCACGATGATCAAAACTATTTGATACTCTTTGACAGCTCATGTAGACGTATATCGTTGGTTTGATGAGCAGTTTCTTAACAGCCCTCCATATCAGCGGTTACGTTCGCGTGGACAGTTCCCACGTGTCAAGCGCAGTTTATTAAGCGAATCGTATCTTTAATATAGGTACAATAGTTTCATTTGTTAGATCAGCTAGATCTGTGTCGACGACTTACTTCCACAGTTTTGTTGTTTGCAGATATATATCGGCTAGATCTGTCTCGACGACTTACTTCCACAGTTTTGTTGTTTTGGATATATATGCTAGATCTTCTCGACGACTACCTCCACAGTTTTGTTGGTTGCAGATATATATCGGCAGATCTGTCTCGACGACTTACTTCCACAGTTTTGTTTTGAATATATCGGCTAGACTGTCTCGACGACTTACTTCCACAGTTTTGTTGGTTGCAGATATATATCAGTTTTTAGATCTGTCTGTTGTTCCAAGAATATATATCATAGATCTGTCTCGAGACTTACTTCCACAGTTTTGTTGGCTGCAGATATATATATTAGATCTGTCTCGACGACTTACTTCCACTTTTTTGTTGTTGCAAAATATTTTCGGCTAGATCTGTCTCGACGACTTACTTACAGTTTTGTTGTTTGCAGATATATATCGGCTAGATCTGTCTCGACGACTTACTTCCACAGTTTTGTTGGTTGCAGATATATATCGGCTAGATCTGTCTCGACGACTTACCTCCACAGTTTTGTTGTTTGCAGATATATATCGGCTAGATCTGTCTCGACGACTTACTTCACTTTTTGTTTGCGAATATATCGGCTAGATCTCTCGACGACTTACTTACAGTTTTTGTTTGCAGATATATATCGCTGATCTTCTCGACGACTTACTTCCAAGTTTGTTGGTGCAGAATATTATCGGCAGATCTGTCCGACGACTTACTTCCACAGTTTTGTTGTTTGCAGATATATATCGGCTAGATCTGTCTCAAAGACTTATTTCACAGTTTGTTGTTTCAAGATATTTTCGGCTAGATCTGTCTCGACGACTTACCTCCACAGTTTTGTTGGTTGCAGATATATTCGGCCAGATCTGTTCCGACACTTACTTACAGTTTTTATGTTTGCAGAATTTTCCCCAGATCTGTCTCGTATTCACTTACTACAGTTTTGTTGGTTGCAGATATATATCGCTAGATCTGTCCACGACTTCCACACAAGTTTTTTGTTTCAGAATATCTTATGATCTGTCTGGGACACTTACCTCCACAGTTTTGTTGTTTGCAGAATTATCGGCTAGATCTGTCTGGGGACGATTTTACTTCACATTTTGTTGTTTGCAGATATATATCGCTGATCTTCTCGACGACACCTACATTTTGTTGTTTGCAGATATATATGCTGATCTGTCTCGACGACTTACTTCCACAGTTTGTTGTTGCAGATATATATCCCCTAGATCTGTCTCGACGACTTTCTCAAGTTTTTTTTTGCAGATATATATCGGCTGATCTGTCTGGGACGACTTCCCTCCACAGTTTTGTTGGTTGCAGATATATATCGGCAGATCTGTCTCGACGACTTACCTCCCAGTTTTGTTGTTTGCAGATATATATCGGCTGATCTGTCTCGACGACTTACTTCACAGTTTTGTTGTTTGCAGAATATATCGGCTAGATCTGTCTCGACGACTTACTCACAGTTTTGTTGGTTGCAGATATATATGGGCCCAGATCTGTCTCGACGACTTACCTCCACATTTTTGTTGTTTGCAGATATATATCGGCTGATCTGTCTCGACGACTTATTTCCCACAGTTTTGTTGTTTGCAGATATATATCGGCTAGATCTGTCTCGACGACTTACTTCCACAGTTTTGTTGTTTGCAGATATATATCGGCTAGATCTGTCTCGACGACACCTCCACGTTTTGTTTTTTTGCAGATATATATCGGCTAGATCTGTCTCGACGACTACCCCACAGTTTTTTTGGGTTTTGCAGATATATATCGGCTGATCTGTCCCGACGACTTATTTCCCACAGTTTTGTTTTTTGCAGATTATATCGCTGATCTGTCTCGACGACTTACTTCCACAGTTTTGTTGTTTGCAGATATATATCGGCTAGATCTGTCTCGACGACTTACCCCCACATTTTTGTTGTTGCAGATATATATCGCTAAAATCTATCTCAGACACGACTTACTTCCGTTTTGTTGTTTGCAGAATATATCGGCTAGATCTGTCTCGACGACTTACTTCACAGTTTTGTTGGTTGCAGATATATATCAGGCCGGGATTGTCCAACGACTTCCCCCAAAGTTTTGTTGTTTGCAGATATATATCGGCTAGATCTGTCTCGACGACTTACTCCACAGTTTTTTGTTTGCAGATATATATTTAGATCTGTCTCGACACTTACTTCCACAGTTTTGTTGTTTGCAGATATATCGGCTGATCTGTCTCGACGACTTACCCCCACAGTTTTTTGTTTGCAGATATATATCGTTGATTTTCCCACGACTTATTCCACATTTTTGTTGGTTGCAGATATATATCGCTAGATCTGTCTCGACGACTTACCCCCACAGTTTTGTTGTTTGCAGATATTTTCGGCTAGATCTGTCTCGACGACTTACTCCACAGTTTGTTGGTTGCAATTTAATTTTCGGCTGAATCTGTCTCGACACTTACTTCCACAGTTTGTTGTTTCAGATATATATCGGCTGATCTGTCTCGACGACTACTCCACAGTTTTGTTGTTTGCAGATATATTTTCGCTGATCTGTCTCGACGACTACTTCCACAGTTTTGTTGTTGCAGATATATATCGGCTAGATCTGTCTCGACGCCCTTCACAGTTTTGTTGTTTGCAGATATATATCGGCTGTTTCGTCTCGACGACTTCCCCTCACAGTTTTTTGTTTGCAGATATACATCAGCTACAACTTTTGTTGTTTCAAAATTTAGATACAACTTTGTGGTTGCAAATATTGAAATAAACTTTGTTTGCAAATATTTAGATGAATTTTTGGTTTTTTGCAAATATTTAGATAAAACTTGTGTTATTAAATATTTAGATAAAACTTGTGTTTTAAATATTTAGATAAAACTGTTGGTTAAAATATTTAGATGAAACTTTGTTGTTTAAATATTTAAATACAACTTTTGTTGGTTGCAAATATTGAAATAAAATTTTTTGTTTAAATATTTGATGAAACTTTGTTGTTTGCAAAATAGTTAAAACTTTTGTTGGTTTAAGTATTTAGATAAAACTTGTTTATGCAAATATTTGATAAAACTTTTGTTGTTTGCAAATATTTAGATAAATTTTTCTTTTGAACAAACTTTTTGTCAATACCCAACACCACCTGTGGTTTTGTGTGCAGAGGTGGGGATTCGTCTATGAAATACCTGAGTTGCGGTTTGATCGTAGTCTGCCTTTTACGGAACACATAGCTCATGTGATAATGAAGGCGAGGAAAGGTTTGACTGCGATGAGGAAAGGCTGCGTAAATTGGGCCCATTTTGTCTTTTTATATCAGGTCTGGCCTCTCTGGATTGAGTATGCTCTCGATTCTAACTCTCAGTCATAGTCAGATGGAACACTCGAACGTCTGCGGGGGCGAGCACTATCTTCTTGACTATCCTACTATGGAATATAGAACATTGATGGGACGTTATCTTTCTTCGAGTCAATGCTGACACAACATACTCTGCACATGGAAATAAAGAGACAAAAGGAAATAGATTAAAAAGAGGAACATATTGGATGGTCGGGCCCAGGACTATAGTCACAGGTGTGTTCCTTGAAGACATTGAACCTGATGAAGGATGGATACCAACCAACAGCAATCAATCATCATTTTCAGTATGCATAGACTTGATAAAGAATGCAGACAAGACAACCATTGGTCGAGGCAGAAGTTCAGACATTAATTTCTGAGAACTCATCTGAGAATGTTGTAATCATTTATACAGATAGTTCCCGTGATTGACATTGCGGAGCTCTGGCTTTCACTGCTCAGGTCAGAGGATGTTGTGAAGGAAGACAGTGGTGGTTTCCGGGACTCAGGCAGTCTCACTATGGAACTTATGCAGTAACTAAGGCGAAGGTCGGGCTGGAATCACAGATTTTTATCCAGCATTTTTTCTCAGACCAACGAGTATGCTCAGGAAGATTATCCATGCATGTTTTCTCAACTCAACAGTATGCTCGGGAAGATTATCGCCCGTGTGGTGCCCAGGACCTGAAAGGGAAGCAAAAAAAGTACCCCCGCAACCTACAATGCATGTCGTAAACAACTGATCGTAGCCCTAGGAAGCTTCAATTTAAAAAAAGCGGGCCAATCGGATGTCTGGCTCACGTAGGCGATAATGACACAACGTACACTCTCTTAAGGCTCAGATCACATACAATCACACAGGTTAACAAGTGGTTGATATGGAGCGTTAGAGAAGAAGAAGAATACATTTGAAACAAGAAGGGTAATACATTGACAAGAAATGGAAGAAATACAATTGAGGATGAAATGTAGAGATTATATCTAATATGAAATATCAGTTGAATGCAACAAATAAGATTGGAGTCCTTGTAAAACTACAGATGTCACATACCATGACAAGAATTAATCTTTATTATGTAAGAACATGGGACATATATCCATAAGTCAACTAACAAAATACATCTTCAAGAGTCCTCTTGTCATGGGAAATAATACAATATATAGCTACAACATATTACAACATTGGATGTAGGTCGATTGACTGAATGATACGGCCAGTTACGCACTTGATACAACCCCCCCCATGAATATAACTGTTACAGAAGAGTTTCGTATATCATGAACAAACAAGAGAACATTTAGATGTATCCAAAAAGAACTCAAAATCAAAAAAAACTACAGTCTTGGACAGAGGGTATGTCATCAATGCGGTACGTTCTCAATTTGTGATTAAGGAGTCTCGAACCAAAGTGTCGAGAATTAGGAGTTCGGGTTTGAAACCAGACATTGTCGTCTACGTGGTAGAGAGAGAAGATATATTAATCAAAATCTCAGGGGTTTTGGTGAGAAAATGGATGGTTTGTTGATTTTCTGCTGCACTGAGGACAGAGGACGAATAGAAATGCATGTAGGGACGTCGATGGCAAACATAACATTAAACACATCCTGCAGTCATGTCCATCTAGATACACCAAGAAACGAAACATGGTCTTATGAACGAAGCTTACAGAGCTAGCTATGGGAACCTCAAGACTCCAATTAACATGCAGTTTCGTAGAGGCAGCTCATCTCATGGTTTGCGATACTTCTTCATGAACGAAGTTTACAGAGCAAGCTATGGGTATTTCGGGGAACTCCAATTAACATGCAGCTTCGTAGAGGCAGCCCATCTCATGGTTTAGACAAGCATACTTTTTTCTTCTACTTTTATTCTTGAACGCCCATATCGACCACACTGTGTGATTTGTATGTGATCTGAGCCTAAGAGCGATTCTACGTTGTCCAGTTTACGCCCACAAAAGGCCAACAAATCCGATTTCTGCGATGCTTTTTATTTACTAGGGTAGCTTCTCTGGCCACAGTCGCCTCTTACGACATGCCTGTGTCGCATGGCTATTTTTCTTCCATTGGGCCCCGGCACCAAGGGCGAGATAGAAACCCCGAACCGAACGCAAAGAAGAAGAAGATACATAAACTTATTGATAACTAAAAGAGCTCTTGTTTAGTAGTGACGGGTTAACTTATTCTTCCACCCTTTGTTTCAGTAGTGACCAAGGTTAACTATTCTTCCATCCTTGTTTTGATTTTCATTTCAGATCACAAATCACCATCACAAGAACTAATCACAAGTTTTGGGCAACAATGTCCTCAAATGACTCCATGTCAATGGTCAATTGCTACACATAAGGTAGAGCCACAAGGTATTGGACACATTCTTGTTACAGGCGGTGCAGGCTATATCGGATCAACACTTGTGCCCATGTTGCTGGGGGAAAGGCTTTGAGGTTGTTATTTATTTTGTTGAAAGTTTGAGATTGTTGTTAATTTTATAATTTATTTTGTGTGTTACCGCTCTAAGGGAGAAAGAAAAAATAACAATGCGACATACAAGGCATGTCGTAAGAGGTGACTCTGTGGTTAAGTGGTTAAACCCTTGCCTTGCGAGTCGAAGGTTGTGTGTTTGAATCTGGATCGTTGTTCTGTACAAGTGCTTTTTTCCCAGAGACCTAGGTTTCTGCGGGAGTTAGAGTTCTGCTTTGTGCAATACTCGAAAATGCCACCTTTTCTGCGAGGGGGACCAAGCCATATGGATAAACCTGTGTCAAAGTCAACCCCTTCGGTTTAACACCTAAACCCCTAGTAAATAAAAAGCATCGAGAAATCGGATGTGCTTTACTTGTAGGTGCATAACTAGCACAACTACAATCCCCTTGACTCAGATCACAGAATCCTGGAGTGGTTGAACTCAGATCACAGAGATCACGTAGAGTGGTTGAGACTCAGATCACAAGAGATCACGTAAGTGGTTGAGACTCAGATCACATAGAGATCACGTAAGTGGTTGAGACTCAGATCACATAAAATCACGAATGGTTGAGACTCAGATCACATAGAGATCACGAAGTGATTGAACTCAGATCACATAGAGATCACGTAGAGTGGTTGAGACTCAGATCACATAGAGATCACGTAAAAGTGGTTGAACTCAGATCACATAGAGATCACGTAAGTGGTTGAGACTCAGATCACATAGAGATCACTAGAGTGGTTAGACTCAGATCACATAGAGATCACGAGAGTGGTTGAGACTCAGATCACAAGAGATCCGTAGAGTGGTTAAACTCAGATCACATAGAGATCACGTAGAGGGTTTGGGAGACTCAGATCACATAGAGATCACGTAGATGGTTGAGACTCAGATCACATAGAGATCACGTAGGAGTGGTTGAGAAAAATGGTTGATATAAAAGGTTTGAAGAAGAAGAATAGAAGAAGAAGATGCATAATTGTTTCAGTTCAGCAAACTAAGGCTAGAAGTTAGGTACTGTCTCTCGGGGCTAAAGTCTGCCTCTTGTTGAAACTTCTCTCGTAAAGCTATGCCCTTGTTAGGACTGTTCTCGTACAAAGTACTTGCCTCTTGTTAGGTACTCGTCTCTCGTGGCTAAAGTACTTGCCTTTTTGTTAGAAACTCGTCTCGTCTAAAGACTTGCCTCTTGTTGGTCTCGTCTCTCGTGGCTAAGTACTTGCCTCTTGTGTCTCAATTTGTGGCTAAAGTATGCCTTTTGTTGGTACTCGTCCCCGTGGCTAAGATTGCCTCTTGTTAGGTATTGTCTCGTGGCTAAAGTACTTGCCTTTTGTGCAAGGTAATCGGTTGCCCCTCGTGAAGCCATCGGATATTTGTCCAGAGATCTCTGATCTAAGTGTATGTGAGATCGAGTTGCTAGTCATGTCTCAGTGTATTGGAGATCGAGTTGCTAGTCATATCTCAGTGTGTGAGATCGAGTTCCCAGTCATGTCTCCAGTGAGTGAGATCGAGTTGCTAGTCATATCTCAGTGTATGTGAGATCGAGTTGCTATCAGTCTCAGTGTATGAGATCAGGTTCTAGTCATATCTGTGTATGTGAGATCAGTTGTTAGTCATGTCTCAGTGTATGTGAGATCGAGTTCTAGTCATATCTCAGTGTATGTGAGATCGAGGTTCTGGTCAGTCTCAGTGATGTGAGATCGAGTTGCTGTCATATTCTCAGTGTATGTGAGATCGAGTTGCTAGTCATGTCTCAGGTAGTGAGATCGAGTTGCTAGTCATATCTCAGTGTATGTGAGATCGAGTTCCTAGTCATATCTCAGTGTATGTGAGATCGAGTTCCTAGTCATATCTCAGTTATGTGAATCGAGTTGCTAGTCATATCTCAGGAGTGAGATCGAGTTGCTAGTCATATCTCAGTTTTTGGAGATCGAGTTGCTAGTCATATCTCAGTGTATGTGAGATCGAGTTCCTAGTCATATCTAAAGTGTATGTGAGATCGATTTCCCTAGTCATATCTCAGTGAGCGATCGGGGTTTCCCTAGTCTATGGAAACGGTCGATTAAACGAGATCCCTTGTTCAAGTTGAGCACTTTAAAACTTTGACAGTTTAAAATCAAGAAGAACAGGCTGGTAATTCGCTCCTAGAAAATTTATTAGAAAGCTTTAAATCCTCAAAATATTTCCATCATTTAGATCGGGGACCCTCCCGGCGCTAAGAAGTTCGTGCATGCCGCTGATATATTCTGTAGAAAGAGATCGGATCACCAATGGTTGTTCACCAAAGTACAATGATGATGGTTCTATCAATCCAACATTAATCGGTCTAGCAGTAAAGGGGGGACATGCCGAAGTCATCATTGACTTCAAATTGGATAATGATTTTGCTATAAGCAACTGGGCACCTATTGGTACATCCTGAGCTTAGTAAATTTAGATCTGTATCAGTTTTTGAGGACTATCATGATAGATTCCAGACACATCCATATTTGCTCCGATTCCGTCTTAACAAATCCAGCGCCCAACACGGCAGTTCGATGTTGATTAATCAATGTCTTTGCATATTTGGTATGTCGTTCTTTTCGCGCTACATCAATATCAACACCCATCTCTCTCAATCTGGTCAGCGAGTGACATTCACAACCCGAAACTCCTGTTCCCGGGAAAAAGTCCTTCAATGCATTAAGAATTCATTTCGATCCATTGCAGCCCACTCTGATATTGTAGCTTGCCAGCATTTAGCTCGTTCATTACCACTGATTCTTGGGTGCCCCGGGGACAAAAATGAAAGTGATTTGTCTAACCCTGTCTGTAACAGTGTTCAGATCTGAAAGTTATTTAAGCAATGTAAATCATCTATATCCTTGTCTGTAACAGTGTTCAGATCTTAAAGTTATTTAACAATGTAAATCTATCTATATCCTTGTCTGTAACAGTGTTCAGATCTGTAAAGTTATTTAAGCAATGTAAATCTATCTATATCCTTGTCTGTAACAGTTTTCCCAGATCTTAAAGTTATTTAAGCAATGTAAATCTATCTATATCCTTGTCTGTAACAGTGTTCAGATCTGTAAAGTTATTTAAGCAAGTAAATCTACCCTATATCCTTGTCTGTAACAGTGTTCAGATCTGAAAGTTATTTAACAATAAATCTATCTATATCCTTTCTGTAAAAATATTCAGATCTGTAAAGTTATTTAACAATGTAAATCTATCTATATCCTTGTCTGTAACAGTGTTCAGATCTGTAAAGTTATTTAAGCAATGAAAAATCTATCATATCCTTGTCTGTAACAGTGTTCAGATCTGTAAAGTTATTTAAGCAGGTAAATTATCTATTCCCTGTCTTAAAGTGTTCAGATCGGGTTATTAAGCAGTGTAAATCTATCTATACCCCTGTCTTAACAGTGTTCAGATCTAAAGTTATTTAAGCAATGTAAATCTATCTATCCTTGTCTGTAACAGTGTTCAGATCTGTAAAGTTATTTAAGCAATGTAAATCTATCTATATCCTTGTCTGTAACAGTGTTCAGATCTGTAAAGTTATTTAAGCAATGTAAATCTATCTATATCCTTGTCTGTAACAGTGTTCAGATCTGTAAAGTTATTTAAGCAATGTAAATCTATGTATATCCTCTTCATGTCCCCATTGAGACATAAGGCTTCTACAAGAGACTTCCATGTTTCGTTCTGCTGCCTTTCTAAACCGTCTCCCACGTCAGGCCATCCTTCAACTCTCTCTCCACCGTTCCTCCACAGGCCCGTCGGTATATTTTCAGTATGATGCAGTTTTGAATCCGCCCATTCTCTTCAAAAAAACCCTTAAATTAATTTTATTTTGCTGCTTATCCATTTCGGTTCCACCTGACGCGGCCGCCTCTCGTATCAAATCACGACGGCCTGCTCTCCATGTTTGAAATCGTTGCCTGATTGACATACTTCCGCACACGTTGTAAAAATAATATTCTCTTGTTATTTTCTAATGATGTTTTTATTTAAAGGAATGAGTTTTATCCCAAACAGTGTAACTATTCATGTTTCCTATTTAGATTTTGAAACTTATTCTTTGGTATTATTTACAGGTAAAAGTGATGACATTTTCCTTTGGGATCAGTCCTCCTTCCTATAGCAGCTCACCCCCGAGTTCAATTATCAATGGAGATATTCTGAAAAGAAAAAACTGTCGATGCCATAAAAGGGAAAAGACAGGGATAATCCATCTCCAGCTATTGTTGGGTACCCAGCGTGAAAGATGAGAACCATGCTCTGCAAGTGAATGTAAGGTACTAGAAATATCATAGAACTAAAGAAGCCCAAAGCATTAGTGTATGCCAGATGGATCTGTTATGGGGCTGTTGAGGGGATATGTACAGAGGGACAGAGATGCCCCTTTCTCTTGACGGCTCCCCCAAAGCTGACGGTGGGGTCTGGTACTGAGCGTCAATGGTACAGCCTCAGATTAGCAACAGTTTTTGGTATCTCCCCTCGCATGAGGTTGACTTCTTGTTAATGAGGCTACAAGGCTCTCATTAAAATTTTGACCCCCTATGAGGTCATTTCCGTCGTACTTCCTCATGTTCGGGACGCTGCTCGACGTTTCTATTTCTATTGAGAATACCAAAGCTATGCCCGGCAGGCGTACAATGTGGGAGATGAGTGCATGAACTTAACAAAAATGAAGTGGCTAGCTGATTCAGAATCGTGTTCCATTCTGCAAGATTATTCCATCAAAATAGCAAGGACAAAGATCAACGAGACTCGAGGTTAGTTATGAGAAAATTCGTAAACTTGATTTCAAATCTACCATCACAGTTGACGAGGGTATCAAACATCTGCTAAAAGTTTTACCAAATATGTTGGATTCGGAAGTTGAACGTAATCGAAATGTATATAAGTATTTTCTTGAGTTATTGAACGTAGTAGAAATGTTAAAATTAGTATTTTCTTGAGTTATTGAACGTGTAGAAATATATAATATTGTATTTTCTTGAGTTATTGAACGTAGTGAAATGTATAATATAGTATTTTCTTGAGTTATTGAACGTGGGAGAAATGTATAATTAGTATTTTCTTGAGTTATTGAACGTAGTAGAAATGTCTAATGTTAGTTTTTTTTGGGGTTAGTTGAACTGTAGAAATGTATAAATTTGTATTTTCTTGATTAATTGAACGAAGTCGAAATGATAATATTAGTATTTTCTTGAGTTTGTTTAACGGTAGAAATGTATAATATTAGATTTTTCTTGAGTTAGTTGAACGAAGTCGAAATGTATAATTAGTATTTTCTTGAGTTTGTTGAACGTAGTAGAAATGTATAATATTAGTATTTTCTTGAGTTTGTTGAACGTAGTGAAATGTTAATGTTAGTATTTTCTTGAGTTAGTTGAACGTAGTGAAATGTATAATATTAGTATTTTCTTGTTAGTTGAACGAAGTAGAAATGTATAATGTTAGTATTTTCTTGAGTTAGTTGAACTGTAGAAAATTTGATGTTGTATTTTCTTGATTAGTTGAACGTAGTAAATGTATAATATTAGTATTTTCTTGAGTTATTGAACTGTAGAAATGATAATATTAGTATTTTCTTGGGGTTATTAACGTAGTAGAAAATATAATATTAGTATTTTCTTGAGTTATTAACTAGTAGAAATGTATAATAAAATATTTTCTGGTTATTGAACGTAGTAGAAATGTATAATATTATATTTTCTTGAGTTATTGAACTAAAATTCTAATTAGTATTTCCTTTAGTTAGTTTAACTAGTGAAATGATAATATTAGTATTTTCTTTTGGGTTTAATTTGAACGAAATAAATGGTATAATATAGTATTTTCTTGAGTTTGTTGAACGTAGTAGAAAATGTAATATTAGTATTTTCTTGAGTTAGTTGAACGAAGTCGAAATGTATAATATTAGTATTTTCTTGAGTTTGTTGAACTAGTAAAATGTATAAATTAGTATTTTCTTTAGTTTGTTGAACTAGTAGAAATGTCTAATGTTAGTATTTTCTTGAGTTAGTTAACTAGTAGAAAAAATAATATTAGTATTTTCTTGAGTTAGTTGAACAGTAGAAATGTATAATGTTAGTATTTTCTTGAGTTAGTTGAACGTAGTAGAAAAAGTATAATATTAGTATTTTCTTGAGTTAGTTGAACAGTAGAAATGTCTAATGTTAGTATTTTTTTGAGTTAGTTTAACTAGTAGAAATTATAATATTAGTATTTTCTGATTAGTTGAACAAGTAGAAATGTATAATGTTAGTATTTTTTGAGTTAATTGAACAGTAGAAATGTATGATGTTAGTATTTTCTGAATTAGTTGGGAAAGGTAAAATGTCTAATGTTAGTATTTTCTTGAGTTAGTTGAATGTAGAAAATGTCTAATGTTAATTTTCTTGAGTTAGTTGAACTATAGAAATGTCTAATGTTAGTATTTTCTTTAGTTAGTTGAACTAGTAAAATGTATGATGTTAGTATTTTCTTTAGTTATTATCATCAAATAGCTTGTCCGAGCACAACTTTATACCACCTAAACCCGGAAATTTTCTTCTCATAGACCAGATGTCCCACCCCTGGAGCCGTCATGCCCCATTATCAGTCACATCCCGAAAACGTTTTTCTGTTGTCTTCTCCCTTTTTTCTTCTTTGCCTTGATGCCTCTTTCCATAATAGTTTTCTAACCTTTCTGTTCTCTTTGTATGTCCAAAATATCTCAATTTCTCATTCTTATTTGTGG